>JAVTVY010018202.1:0-77056 GCA_036873755.1 Hanleya hanleyi
GGGAGACACCTTTCACTGAGCCCCACCATGGAGGGTGGGACTGATTCCCGTACATGTATATGTAGGTGGGGGGAAGGGGAGGAGACACCTTTCACTGAGCTCCACCATGGAGGTGCGGACTGATTCCCGTACATGTATATGTAGGTCGGGGGAGAGGGAGGAGACACCTTTCACTAAGATCCACCATGGAGGGTCGGACTGATTCCCATACATGTATGTGTAGGCGTGGGGTTGGGGGGAGGAACACCTTTCACTGAGCTCCATCATGGAGTGTCGGACTGATTCCCGTACATGTAGGGCCTATATGTAGGTCGGGGGAGAGGGAGAAGACAACTTTCACTAAGATCCACCATGGAGGGTCGGACGGATTCCCATACACGTATGTGTAGGTCGGGGGGAGGGGAAAGGAGACACCTTTCACTGAGTCCCACCATGGAGGGTCGGACTGATTCCCGTACATGTATATGTAGGTGGGGGAAGGGGAGGAGACACCTTTCACTGAGCTCCACCATGGAGGTTCGGGCTGATTCCCGTACATGTATATGAAGGTCGGGGGAGAGGGAGGAGACACCTTTCACTAAGATCCACCATGGAGGGTCGGACTGATTCCCATACATGTATGTGTAGGTCGGGGGTGGGGAGGAGACACCTTTCACTGAGCTCCATCATGGAGTGTCGGACTGATTCCCATACATGTATGTGTAGGCGTGGGGTTGGGGGGGAGACACCTTTCACTGAGCTCCATCATGGAGGGTCAGACTGATTCCCGTACATGTATATGTAGGTCGGGGGAGAGGAAGAAGACACCTTTCACTGAGCTCCATCATGGAGGGTCGGACTGATTCCCGTAACTGTATGTGTAGGCGGGGGAAGGGGGGGGAGACGCGTTTCACTGAGCTCCATCATGAAGGGTCGGACTGGTTCCCATACATGTATGTGTAGGTCGGGGGAGAGGGAGGAGATACCTTTCACTAAGATCCACCATGGAGGGTCGGACTGATTCCCATACATGTATGTGTAGGCGTGGGGTTGGGGGAGGAACACCTTTCACTGAGCTCCATCATGGAGTGTCGGACTGATTCCCGTACATGTAGGGCCTATATGTAGGTCGGGGGAGAGGGAGAAGACAACTTTCACTAAGATCCACCATGGAGGGTCGGACTGATTCCCATACATGTATGTGTAGGTCGGGGGGGAAGGAGACACCTTTCACGGAGCTCCATCATGGAGTGTCGGACTGATTCCCATACATGTATGTGTAGGCGGAAGAAGGGGGTTGGGGGAGACACCTTTCACTGAGCCCCACCATGGAGGGTCGGACTGATTCCCGTACATGTATATGTAGGTCGGGAAGAGGGAGGAAACACCTTTCACTAAGATCCGCCATGGAGGGTCGGACTGATTCCCATACATGTATGTGTAGGCGTGGGGTTGGGGGGGAGGAGCACCTTTCACTGAGCCCCACCATGGAGTGTCGGACTGATTCCCGTACATGTATATGTAGGTCGGGGGAGAGGGAGAGACACCTTTCACTAGGATCCACCATGGAGGGTCGGACTGATTCCCATACATGTATGTGTAGGTCGGGGGGGTGGGGAGGAGACACCTTTCACGGAGCTCCATCATGGAGTGTCGGACTGATTCCCATACATGTATGTGTAGGCGGGGGAAGGGGGTTGGGGGGGAGACACCTTTCACTGAGCCCCACCATGGAGGGTCGGACTGATTCCCGTACATGTATATGTAGGTCGGGGGAAGGGTGGTGGGGTGGGAGGAGGGGAGACACCTTTCACTGAGCCCCACCATGGAGGGTCGGACTGATTCCCGTACCTGTATGTGTAGGCGGGGGAAGGGGGGTGGGGTGGGGGGAGACACCTATCACTGAGCCCCACCATGGAGGGTCGGACTGATTCCCATACCTGTATGTGTAGGCGGGGGAAGGGGGGTGGGGTGGGGGGAGACACCTTTCACTGAGCCCCACCATGGAGGGTCGGACTGATTCCCGTACCTGTATGTGTAGGCGGGGGAAGGGGGATGGGGTGGGGGGAGACACCTTTCACTGAGCCCCACCATGGAGGGTGGGACTGATTCCCGTACATGTATATGTAGGTGGGGGGAAGGAGAGGAGACACCTTTCACTGAGCTCCACCATGGAGGTTCGGACTGATTCCCGTACATGCATATGTAGGTCGGGGGAGAGGGAGGAGACACCTTTCACTAAGATCCGCCATGGAGGGTCGGACTGATTCCCATACATGTATGTGTAGGTCGGGGGGGAGGAGACACCTTTCACTGAGCTCCATCATGGAGTGTCGGACTGATTCCCATACATGTATGTGTAGGCGTGGGGTTGGGGGGGAGACACCTTTCACTGAGCTCCATCATGGAGGGTCGGACTGATTCCCGTACATGTATATGTAGGTCGGGGGAGACGGAGGAGACACCTTTCACTGAGCTCCATCATGAAGGGTCGGACTGGTTCCCATACAGGTATGTGTAGGTCGGAGGAGAGGGAGGAGATACCTTTCACTAAGATCCACCATGGAGGGTCGGACTGATTCCCATGCATGTATGTGTAGGCGGGGGAAGGGGGGGGGACGCGTTTCACTGAGCTCCATCATGAAGGGTCGGACTGGTTCCCATACATGTATGTGTAGGTTGGGGGAGAGGGAGGAGATACCTTTCACTAAGATCCACCATGGAGGGTCGGACTGATTCCCATACATGTATGTGTAGGTCGGGGGAGAGGGAGGAGATACCTTTCACTAAGATCCGCCATGGAGGGTCGGACTGATTCCCATACATGTATGTGTAAGCGTGGGGTTGGGGGGAGGAACACCTTTCACTGAGCTCCATCATGGAGTGTCGGACTGATTCCCGTACATGTAGGGCCTATATGTAGGTCGGGGGAGAGGGAGAAGACAACATTCACTAAGATCCACCATGGAGGGTCGGACTGATTCCCATACATGTATGTGTAGGTCGGGGGGGGAAGGAGCACCTTTCACGGAGCTCCATCATGGAGTATCGGACTGATTCCCATACATGTATGTGTAGGCGGAGGAAGGGGGTTGAGGGAGACTCCTTTCACTGAGCCCCACCATGGAGGGTCGGACTGATTCCCGTACATGTATATGTAGGTCGGGGGAGGGAGGAAACACCTTTCACTAAGATCCGCCATGGAAGGTCGGACTGATTCCCATACATGTATGTGTAGGCGTGGGGTTGGGGGGGAGCACCTTTCACTGAGCGTCGGACTGATTCCCATACATGTACGTGTAGGCGTACTATTGGGGGGAGGAACACCTTTCACTGAGCTCCATCATGGAGTGTCGAACTGATTCCCGTACATGTAGGGCCTATATGTAGGTCGGGGGAGAGGGAGAAGACAACTTTCACTAAGATCCACCATGGAGGGTCGGACTGATTCCCATACATGTATGTGTAGATCGGGGGAGAGGGAGGAGATACCTTTCACTAAGATCCACCATGGAGGGTCGGGCTGATTCCCATACATGTATGTGTAGGCGTGGGGTTGGGGGGAGGAACACCTTTCACTGAGCTCCATCATGGAGTGTCGGACTGATTCCCGTACATGTAGGGCCTATATGTAGGTCGGGGGAGAGGGAGAAGACAACTTTCACTAAGATCCACCATGGAGGGTCGGACTGATTCCCATACATGTATGTGTAGGTCCGGGGAGAGACACCTTTGACTAAGATCCACCATGGAGGGTCGGACTGATTCCCATACATGTATGTGTAGGCGTGGGGTTGGGGGAGGGAACACCTTCACTGAGCTCCATCATGGAGTGTCGGACTTGATTCCACATGTAGGGCCTATATGTGTAGGTCGGGGGAGAGGAGAAGACAATCTCTTCACTAAGATCCACCATGGAGGGTCGGACTGATTCCCATACATGCGTAGGTCCGGGGGAGGAGACACCTTTGACTAAGATCCACCATGGAGGGTCGGACTGATTCCCATACATGTATGTGTAGGCGTGGGGTTGCGGGGGAGGAACACCTTTCACTGAGCTCCATCATGGAGTGTCGGGCTGATTCCCGTACATATAGGGCCTATATGTAGGTCGGGGGAGAGGGAGAAGACACCTTTCACTAAGATCCACCGTGGAGGGTCGGACTGATTCCCATACATGTATGTGTAGGTCGGGGGGAGGAGACACCTTTCACGGAGCTCCATCATGGAGTGTCGGACTGATTCCCATACATGTATGTGTAGGCGGGTGAAGGGGGTTGGGGGAGACACCTTTCACTGAGCCCCACCATGGAGGGTCGGACTGATTCCCATACATGTATGTGTAGGCGTGGGGTTGGGGGGGGCACCTTTCACTGAGCCGCGTTTCACTGAGCTCCATCATGAAGGGTCGGACTGGTTCCCATACATGTATGTGTAGGTCGGGGGAGAGGGAGGAGATACCTTTCACTAAGATCCACCATGGAGGGTCGGACTGATTCCCATACATGTATGTGTAGGCGTGGGGTTGGGGGAGGAACACCTTTCACTGAGCTCCATCATGGAGTGTCGGACTGATTCCCGTACATGTAGGGCCTATATGTAGGTCGGGGGAGAGGGAGAAGACAACATTCACTAAGATCCACCATGGAGGGTCGGACTGATTCCCATACATGTATGTGTAGGTCGGGGGGGGAAGGAGCACCTTTCACGGAGCTCCATCATGGAGTATCGGACTGATTCCCATACATGTATGTGTAGGCGGAGGAAGGGGGTTGAGGGAGACTCCTTTCACTGAGCCCCACCATGGAGGGTCGGACTGATTCCCGTACATGTATATGTAGGTCGGGGGAGGGAGGAAACACCTTTCACTAAGATCCGCCATGGAAGGTCGGACTGATTCCCATACATGTATGTGTAGGCGTGGGGTTGGGGGGGAGCACCTTTCACTGAGCGTCGGACTGATTCCCATACATGTACGTGTAGGCGTACTATTGGGGGGAGGAACACCTTTCACTGAGCTCCATCATGGAGTGTCGAACTGATTCCCGTACATGTAGGGCCTATATGTAGATCGGGGGAGAGGGAGAAGACAACTTTCACTAAGATCCACCATGGAGGGTCGGACTGATTCCCATACATGTATGTGTAGGTCGGGGGAGAGGGAGGAGATACCTTTCACTAAGATCCACCATGGAGGGTCGGACTGATTCCCATACATGTATGTGTAGGTCCGGGGGAGGAGACACCTTTGACTAAGATCCACCATGGAGGGTCGGACTGATTCCCATACATGTGTGTGTAGGCGTGGGGTTGGGGGGGAGGAACACCTTTCACTGAGCTCCATCATGGAGTGTCGGACTGATTCCCGTACATGTAGGGCCTATATGTAGGTCGGGGGAGAGGGAGAAGACACCTTTCACTAAGATCCACCATGGAGGGTCGGACTGATTCCCATACATGTATGTGTAGGTCGGGGGGAGGAGACACCTTTCACGGAGCTCCATCATGGAGTATCGGACTGATTCCCATACATGTATGTGTAGGCGGAGGAAGGGGGTTGAGGGAGACTCCTTTCACTGAGCCCCACCATGGAGGGTCGGACTGATTCCCGTACATGTATATGTAGGTCGGGGGAGGGAGGAAACACCTTTCACTAAGATCCGCCATGGAAGGTCGGACTGATTCCCATACATGTATGTGTAGGCGTGGGGTTGGGGGGGAGCACCTTTCACTGAGCGTCGGACTGATTCCCATACATGTACGTGTAGGCGTATTATTGGGGGGAGGAACACCTTTCACTGAGCTCCATCATGGAGTGTCGAACTGATTCCCGTACATGTAGGGCCTATATGTAGGTCGGGGGAGAGGGAGAAGACAACTTTTACTAAGATCCACCATGGAGGGTCGGACTGATTCCCATACATGTATGTGTAGGTCGGGGGAGAGGGAGGAGATACCTTTCACTAAGATCCACCATGGAGGGTCGGGCTGATTCCCATACATGTATGTGTAGGCGTGGGGTTGGGGGGAGGAACACCTTTCACTGAGCTCCATCATGGAGTGTCGGACTGATTCCCGTACATGTAGGGCCTATATGTAGGTCGGGGGAGAGGGAGAAGACAACTTTCACTAAGATCCACCATGGAGGGTCGGACTGATTCCCATACATGTATGTGTAGGTCCGGGGGAGGAGACACCTTTGACTAAGATCCACCATGGAGGGTCGGACTGATTCCCATACATGTATGTGTAGGCGTGGGGTTGGGGGGAGGAACACCTTTCACTGAGCTCCATCATGGAGTGTCGGACTGATTCCCGTACATGTAGGGCCTATATGTAGGTCGGGGGAGAGGGAGAAGACAACTTTCACTAAGATCCACCATGGAGGGTCGGACTGATTCCCATACATGTATGTGTAGGTCCGGGGGAGGAGACACCTTTGACTAAGATCCACCATGGAGGGTCGGACTGATTCCCATACATGTGTGTGTAGGCGTGGGGTTGGGGGGGAGGAACACCTTTCACTGAGCTCCATCATGGAGTGTCGGACTGATTCCCGTACATGTAGGGCCTATATGTAGGTCGGGGGAGAGGGAGAAGACACCTTTCACTAAGATCCACCATGGAGGGTCCGACTGATTCCCATACATGTATGTGTAGGTCGGGGGGAGGAGACACCTTTCACGGAGCTCCATCATGGAGTGTCGGACTGATTCCCATACATGTATGTGTAGGCGGGTGAAGGGGGTTGGGGGAGACACCTTTCACTGAGCCCCACCATGGAGGGTCGGACTGATTCCCATACATGTATGTGTAGGCGTGGGGTTGGGGGGGGCACCTTTCACTGAGCCGCGTTTCACTGAGCTCCATCATGAAGGGTCGGACTGGTTCCCATACATGTATGTGTAGGTCGGGGGAGAGGGAGGAGATGATCCAGGAGGGTCGGACTGATTCCCATACATGCATGTGTAGGCGAGGAACACCTTTCACTGAGCTCCATCATGGAGTGTCGAACTGATTCCCGTACATGTAGGGCCTATATGTAGGTCGGGGGAGAGGGAGAAGACAACTTTCACTAAGATCCACCATGGAGGGTCGGACTGATTCCCATACATGTATGTGTAGGTCGGGGGAGAGGGAGGAGATACCTTTCACTAAGATCCACCATGGAGGGTCGGACTGATTCCCATACATGTATGTGTAGGCGTGGGGTTGGGGGGAGGAACACCTTTCACTGAGCTCCATCATGGAGTGTCGGACTGATTCCCGTACATGTAGGGCCTATATGTAGGTCGGGGGAGAGGGAGAAGACAACTTTCACTAAGATCCACCATGGAGGGTCGGACTGATTCCCATACATGTATGTGTAGGTCCGGGGGAGGAGACACCTTTGACTAAGATCCACCATGGAGGGTCGGACTGATTCCCATACATGTATGTGTAGGCGTGGGGTTGGGGGGAGGAACACCTTTCACTGAGCTCCATCATGGAGTGTCGGACTGATTCCCGTACATGTAGGGCCTATATGTAGGTCGGGGGAGAGGGAGAAGACAACTTTCACTAAGATCCACCATGGAGGGTCGGACTGATTCCCATACATGTATGTGTAGGTCCGGGGGAGGAGACACCTTTGACTAAGATCCACCATGGAGGGTCGGACTGATTCCCATACATGTGTGTGTAGGCGTGGGGTTGGGGGGGAGGAACACCTTTCACTGAGCTCCATCATGGAGTGTCGGACTGATTCCCGTACATGTAGGGCCTATATGTAGGTCGGGGGAGAGGGAGAAGACACCTTTCACTAAGATCCACCATGGAGGGTCCGACTGATTCCCATACATGTATGTGTAGGTCGGGGGGAGGAGACACCTTTCACGGAGCTCCATCATGGAGGGGAAGGGGGGGGGGGTGGGGGGAGACACCTTTCACTGAGCCCCACCATGGAGGGTCGGACTGATTCCCGTACCTGTATGTGTAGGCGGGGGAAGGGGGTTGGGGTGGGGGGAGACACCTTTCACTGAGCCCCACCATGGAGGGTGGGACTGATTCCCGTACATGTATATGTAGGTGGGGGGAAGGGGAGGAGACACCTTTCACTGAGCTCCACCATGGAGGTGCGGACTGATTCCCGTACATGTATATGTAGGTCGGGGGAGAGGGAGGCGACACCTTTCACTAAGATCCACCATGGAGGGTCGGACTGATTCCCATACATGTATGTGTAGGCGTGGGGTTGGGGGGAGGAACACCTTTCACTGAGCTCCATCATGGAGTGTCGGACTGATTCCCGTACATGTAGGGCCTATATGTAGGTCGGGGGAGAGGGAGAAGACAACTTTCACTAAGATTCACCATGGAGGGTCGGACGGATTCCCATACACGTATGTGTAGGTCGGGGGGAGGGGAAAGGAGACACCTTTCACTGAGTCCCACCATGGAGGGTCGGACTGATTCCCGTACATGTATATGTAGGTGGGGGAAGGGGAGGAGACACCTTTCACTGAGCTCCACCATGGAGGTTCGGGCTGATTCCCGTACATGTATATGAAGGTCGGGGGAGAGGGAGGAGACACCTTTCACTAAGATCCACCATGGAGGGTCGGACTGATTCCCATACATGTATGTGTAGGTCGGGGGGGGGAGGAGACACCTTTCACTGAGCTCCATCATGGAGTGTCGGACTGATTCCCATACATGTATGTGTAGGCGTGGGGTTGGGGGGGAGACACCTTTCACTGAGCTCCATCATGGAGGGTCAGACTGATTCCCGTACATGTATATGTAGGTCGGGGGAGAGGAAGAAGACACCTTTCACTGAGCTCCATCATGGAGGGTCGGACTGATTCCCGTAACTGTATGTGTAGGCGGGGGAAGGGGGGGGAGACGCGTTTCACTGAGCTCCATCATGAAGGGTCGGACTGGTTCCCATACATGTATGTGTAGGTCGGGGGAGAGGGAGGAGATACCTTTCACTAAGATCCACCATGGAGGGTCGGACTGATTCCCATACATGTATGTGTAGGCGTGGGGTTGGGGGAGGAACACCTTTCACTGAGCTCCATCATGGAGTGTCGGACTGATTCCCGTACATGTAGGGCCTATATGTAGGTCGGGGGAGAGGGAGAAGACAACTTTCACTAAGATCCACCATGGAGGGTCGGACTGATTCCCATACATGTATGTGTAGGTCGGGGGGGAAGGAGACACCTTTCACGGAGCTCCATCATGGAGTGTCGGACTGATTCCCATACATGTATGTGTAGGCGGAGGAAGGGGGTTGGGGGAGACACCTTTCACTGAGCCCCACCATGGAGGGTCGGACTGATTCCCGTACATGTATATGTAGGTCGGGGGGAGGGAGGAAACACCTTTCACTAAGATCCGCCATGGAGGGTCGGACTGATTCCCATACATGTATGTGTAGGCGTGGGGTTGGGGGGGGAGCACCTTTCACTGAGCCCCACCATGTATGTGTAGGCGGAGGAAGGGGGTTGGGGAGACACCTTTCACTGAGCCCCACCATGGAGTGTCGGATCGATTCCCGTACATGTATATGTAGGTCGGGGAAGAGGGAGAGACACCTTTCACTAGGATCCACCATGGAGGGTCGGACTGATTCCCATACATGCATGTGTATGACCTTTCACGGAGCTCCATCATGGAGTGTCGGACTGATTCCCATACATGTATGTGTAGACGGAGGAAGGGGGTTGGGGGGGAGACACCTTTCACTGAGCCCCATGATGGAGTGTCGGACTGATTCCCGTACATGTATATGTAGGTCGGGGGAGAGGGAGGAGACACCTTTCACTAAGATCCACCATGGAGGGTCGGACTGATTCTTATACATGTATGTGTAGGTCGGAGGGGGGAAGAAAAACCTTTCACTAAGATCCACCATGGAGGGTCGGACTGATTCCCATACATGTATGTGTAGGCGTGGGGTTGGGGTGGAGACACCTTTCACTAAGATCCACCATGGAGGGTCGGACTGATTCTTATACATGTATGTGTAGGTCGGATGGGGGAAGAAAAACCTTTCACTAAGATCCACCATGGAGGGTCGGACTGATTCCCATACATGTATGTGTAGGCGTGGAGTTGGGGTGGAGACACCTTTCACTGAGCCCCATCATGGAGAGTCGGACTGATTCCCGTACATGTATGTGTAGCCGTGGTGATGGGGTGAGACACCTTTCACTGAGCTCCACCATGGAGGGTCGGACTAATTCACGTACATGTATGTGTAGGCGTGGGGTTGAGGGGGAGACACCTTTCACTGAGTCCCACCGTGGAGTGTCGGACTGATTCCCATACATGTATGTGTAGGTCGGGGGAGAGGGAGGAGACACCTTTTACTAAGATCCACCATAGAGGGTCGGACTGATTCCCATACATGTATGTGTGGGCGTGGGGTTGGGGGAGACACCTTTCACTGATCTCCATCATGGAGTGTCGGACTGATTCCCATACATGTATGTGTAGGTCGGGGGGAGGAGACACCTTTCACTAAGATCCACCATGGAGTGTCGGACTGATTCCCATACATGTATGTGTAGGCGTGGGGTTGGGGGGAGACAAATTTCAATGAGCCCCACCATGGAGTGTCGGACTGATTCCCGTACATGTATATGTAGGTCGGGGGAGAGGGAGGAGACACCTTTCACTAAGATCCACCATGGAGTGTCGGACTGATTCCCATACATGTATATGTAGATCGGGGGAGAGGGAGAAGACATCTTTCACTAAGATCCACCATGGAGGGTTGGACTGATCCCCATACATGTTTGTGTAGGCGTGGGGTTAGGGGGGGAGACACCTTTCACTGAGCCCCACCATGGAGGGTCGGACTGATTCCCGTACATGTATATGTAGATCGGGGGAGAGGGAGAAGACATCTTTCACTAAGATCCACCATGGAGGGTCGGACTGATTCCCATACATGTATGTGTAGGCGTGGGGTTAGGGGGTGGAGACACTTTCACTGAGCCCCATCATGGAGTGTCGGACTGATTCCCATACATGTATGTGTAGGCGGGGGAAGGGGGTGGGTGGGGGGAGACACCTTTCACTGAGCCCCACCATGGAGGGTCGGACTGATTCCCATACATGTATGTGTAGGTCGGGGGGGAGGGGAGGAGACACCTTTCACTAAGATCCACCATGGAGGGTCGGACTGATTCCCATACATGTGTGTGTAGGCGTGGCGTTGGGGGGAGACACCTTTCACTGAGCCCACCATGGAGTGTCGGACTGATTCCCGTACATGTATATGTAGGTCGGGGGGGGTGGGGAGGAGACACCTTTCACTAAGATCCACCATGGGGTGTCGGACTGATTCCCATACATGTATGTGTAGGCGTGGAGTGGGGGGGACACCGTTCACTGAGCCCCATCATGGAGTGTCGGACTGATTCGCGTACATGTACATTTTGTATATGTAGGTCGGGGGGGAGGAGATACCTTTCACTAAGATCCACCATGGAGTGTCGGACTCATTCCCATACAGGTATGTGTAGGCGTGGGGTTGGGGGGGAGACACCTTTCACTGAGCCCCACCATGGAGTGTCGGACTGATTCCCATACATGTATGTGTAGGTCGGGGGGGGGAGAAGAAACCTTTCACTAAGATCCACCATGGAGTGTCGGACTGATTCCCATACATGTATGTGTAGGCGTGGAGTTGGGGGGGACACCGTTCACTGAGCCCCATCATGGAGTGTCGGACTGATTCGCGTACATGTATATGTAGGTCGGGGGAGAGGGAGGAGACGCCTTTCACTAGGATCCACCATGGAGGGTCGGACTGATTCCCATACATGTATGTGTAGGCGTGGGGTTGAGGGGGAGACACCTTTCACTGAGCCCCACCGTGGAGTGTCGGACTGATTCCCATACATGTATGTGTAGGTCGGGGGAGAGGGAGAAGACACCTTTCACTAAGATCCACCATGGAGTGTCGGACTGATTCCCATACATGTATGTGTAGGTCGGGGGAGAGGGAGAAGACACCTTTCACTAAGATCCACCATGGAGGGTCGGACTGATTCCCATACATGTATGTGTAGGCGGGGGGTTGGGGGGAGGAACACCTTTCACTGAGCTCCATCATGGAGTGTCGGACTGATTCCCGTACATGTAGGGCCTATATGTAGGTCGGGGGAGAGGGAGAAGACAACTTTCACTAAGATCCACCATGGAGGGTCGGACTGATTCCCATACATGTATGTGTAGGCGTGGGGTTGGGGGGAGACATCTTTCACTGAGCTCCATCATGGAGTGTCGGACTGACTCCCGTGCATATATGTGTAGGCGTGGGGTTGGGGGGGGGAGACACCTTTCACTGAGCTCCACCATGGAGGGTCGGACTGATTCCCGTACATGTATGTGTAGGTCGGGGGGGAGGAGACACCTTTCACTAAGATCCACCATGGAGTGTCGGACTGATTCCCGTACATGTATATGTAGGTCGGGGGGGGGGAGGAGACACCTTTCACTAAGATCCACCATGGAGTGTCGGACTGATTCCCGTACATGTATGTGTAGGTCGGGGAGGGAGGAGACACCTTTCACTAAGATCCACCATGGAGGGTCGGACTGATTCCCATACATGTATGTGTAGGTCGGGGGAGAGGGAGGAGACACCTTTCACTAAGATCCACCATTCCCATACATGTATGTGTAGGCGTGGGGTTGGGGGGAGCATCCTTTCACTGAGCCCCACCATGGAGTGTCGGACTGATTCCCGTACATGTATATGTAGTCGGGGGAGATGGAGAGACATCTTTCACTATGATCCACCATGGAGGGTCGGACTGATTCCCATACATGTATGTGTAGGTCGGGGGAGAGGGAGAAGACACCTTTCACTAAGCTCCACTATGGAGTGTTGCACTGATTCCCGTATGTGTATGTGTATGCGGCGGACGGGGAGGGGGGCACCTCTCACTTAGCTCCGCCGTGGAATGTCGTAATGATTCTCGTACATGATTTGGCCCTCGTGAGGTGGTTTGAGTGCCTAAACGAAATATTTTGTATGAAACGATTTATTCGATTGACATAACAGTACACGGTTTAGTTGTATGCTCAGAATAATTGCATTGGGTATTCTGATTCGCGAATAACGCGTCTTCATTTTATCCAACCAATTTCTACGTTTCCACTTCGACTTGCCTTGATTTATCTTACCACCTTCAGTGTTCAAAATCCGAGGTGTAAATTTCCAACCCCCAGACAAGATTATTTCTTCTCCTGCCAGTCGATCGACCCTGCCCCCAGTTAATTTACATAGAGCCCTGTATCAAACCATCTTTTCACACTACTTGGATCTGAATACTAAGATATTTAATTTTGCATATGTGAATGTGGGGTGGGAATTAATCGATTCCGAAAAACAAACACTGCTTGTTTGTTTTCTTCTGTCTGCCGTATCCCCCAAATGCGCTGCAGTTTTAATAATGATTAATTCAAGTTGTTGATATACAAAGCAGTTCCGATGATCTCACACTTTTAATCTCCGTCAAAGGCTATATGGCTTGTTGAAGACCGAATATGTGCAGAATGCCAGGGCGTTTTTTTCGCCCTAAATAATTGACAGGATCGATCGACTAAGCAGAAGGGGAGATAACCCTGTTTCGAGGTTAGTAAATTTTACCTTCAAACGAGAGACAAAACAATCAGAACGCAAACGTCGATTGTGAGTAGAGTGACATCATCCTCAATTAGCGGCGTCATTTCTCCTAATATGGTCAGCCAATCAATAACGCTCTTGTACGACCCATTTCGAATTTCAAATGGTTTCGAAGTCAATGACGTCTCGTTTCTATTTATAAGTTCTTTGGACACTGAAGGGGGCCAGATATATCAAGGGAAGTTCGAAGTGGGAACGTAGAAATTCGCTTGATAAAATGAAGATAGAATAACGGGACCATGAACTAGTGCATTTGTGTGAACGCA
Source organism: Hanleya hanleyi (assembly GCA_036873755.1). Taxonomy (NCBI): domain Eukaryota; kingdom Metazoa; phylum Mollusca; class Polyplacophora; order Lepidopleurida; family Hanleyidae; genus Hanleya; species Hanleya hanleyi. The sequence continues at coordinate 13,936 of JAVTVY010018202.1, forward strand.
CTGATTGTCTTGTGAATATACCGTATACTTCGCGCTGTAAACAGGTGAAGATCGACCAGAATCAAAACAAGTTTTATACGTAATAATCCTTTGTCCAGTAGATATGTGATTCAAAGCTTTTTCTGATTCTGATCGGTCTTCAACATACGTCAGTGGCCGCGGCGCGGGGGAGGGGAGGGGAGGGGAGGTTTTTTTTTTGAGACCGCAAGTTTTTGAGACCGCAATGTTATAAGTCCTATCTTAGATAGCATCATCCCAGCATTTAACATGGCCGATATAAAGTTCAAATGCGATTCTCGGCTACTGTATTATGCACACACAACTTCTCATCGGTGTTCTTGTACACAGGCATGTTACTTCACAATCCTGTAATTTCACAGAAGCATACTACTGCACGGCCATGTTATTATGCACAAACACATAACTTCACCACCCTGTTCGTGTGCACAGACACACTACTTCACGGTCCTGTTACTGTGCACAAACACACTACTTCCGGCTCTGTTATTGTGCACAAATAAATTACCACACGGTACTGGGATTGTGCATAAACACGCTATTTCACCGTCGAGTTACTGCGCACAAACACACTACTTCACGACCCTGTTATTGTGAAAAAACATACAAATTAACGGCCTTGTTATTGTATACACATAAACTATTTCACAGCCCTGTTATTTGCACAAACGCAATACCACACAACTCTGTAATTGTGCACAAACACAATACTTCACCATCCTGTTATTTTGCACATACACGCTAATGCACGGTTCTGTTATTGTGCACATACACACTATTTCACTGTTCTGTTATTGTGCACACACACACTATTTCACAGCCCCGACCTTGTGCACAATAGCACTACTTCCCGACGCTGTTATTTGTGTAGAAACATAACACTTCACCATCTTGTCATTGTGCACAAACATAAACATAAACACATGAAAATCGACCAGAACCAACACAAGTTTTATACGCAATAATCTTTTGTCCAGTAGATAGTGATAGTGATCGGGCTTCATGTGCGATTGTGCACAGACCCCTTACTTCACAGTTCTGTAATTGTGCACAAACGCTACTTCGCGATCATGTTATTGTGCACAAACACAATACTTCACGGTTCTGTTATTGTGCACAAACACACTACTTCATGATTCTGTTATTGTGCAGAATCCTCCTACTTCGCGTTCTTGTTATTGTCCTCAAATACACAACTTCACGACAATGTTATTACTCACAAATATACATCACCGACCTGTAATTGCGCACAAACACACGATTCACGGCATTGTTATTTTGCACGAATACACTAGTTCACGACCCTATTATTGTTCACAACCATACAACTTCGCCATCCTGTTCTTGTGCATAAACACACTACTTTACTTACATGTTACTGTGCACAAGCACGCTACGCCGCGACCCTATAGTTGCGACAAACATGTCACTTCACTACCCTGCAACTGCGCACTACTTCATGACTGTTATTGTTCTCAAACGGATTACCTCACTTATCCTGTTATTGTGCACAAACACACTATTTCTCGACCCTGTTATTGTTCAGAAACACACTAATTCACGGCCCTGTCATCGTGCACAAACAGTACTTCACGGTCCCGATACTTTGCACAAACACTGCTTCGCGGCCCTATTATTATGCACAAACACACTACTTCACGGTCCTGTCATCGTGCACAAACAGTACTTCACGGTCCTGTTACTTTGCATAAACACTGCTTCGCGGCCCTATTATTATGCACAAGCAGACTACTTCACGGCCCTGTCATCGTGCACAAACCGTACTTCACGGTCCCGTTACTTTGCACAAACACTGCTTCGCGGCCCTATTATTATGCACAAGCAGACTACTTCACGGCCCTGTCATCGTGCACAAACAGTACTTCACGGTCCCGTTACTTTGCACAAACACTGCTTCGCGGCCCTATTATTATGCACAAAAACACTACTTCACGGCCCTGTCATCGTGCACAAACCGTACTTCACGGTCCCGTTACTTTGCACAAACACTGCTTCGCGGCCCTATTATTATGCACAAGCAGACTACTTCACGGCCTTGTCATCGTGCACAAACCGTATCACGGTCCCGTTACTTTGCACAAACACTGCTTCGCGGCCCTATTATTATGCACAAGCAGACTACTTCACGGCCCTGTCATCGTGCACAAACCGTACTTCACGGTCCCGTTACTTTGCACAAACACTGCTTCGCGGCCCTATTATTATGCACAAGCAGACTACTTCACGGCCCTGCCATCGTGCACAAACAGTACTTCACGGTCCCGTTACTTTGCACAAACACTGCTTCGCGGCCCTATTATCATGCACAAACACACTACTATGCGGCCCTGTTATTCAAGAAACATAGGTCTCGTTGACTTTTAATTATTCTATTCATACAACAAATGTTTTTTTTAGGTTAACGAGGTAAAATGTTTCATAGGTAATATCTTCTTTTTGTAGTAATTCAACCACACCTCATGGGGCCAAATCCCTATCTGAGACGCGCCATGTACTTTATTTCCGTAAGGATGACGTTATGCTAGTTGTTTATTCCTCATTTCGTCGTGTCCGGTGTTCACTGCTTATGTGATGTTTATCATAGTGCGCCAACATTGCTGATCGGGAATCGTCCCTCCGGTGTTCAATTCACCTATCTTTATCATAGTGCGCCAACATTGCTGATGTGTTAAGGGTAATCCCCTTATGGGAATCAAACCAACGTCCCTCGCAGTATGGTTCCAATTCACCATCTTCAAATACTAAGATTTTGTTTTTTAGGCTCGAGACGGTTACAGATGGACTGACGGATCACCGCTGATTTATACAGACTGGAGTCATCCATTTGACGATCTGTACAACAGCACAAGTTTACCTGCATATCAAGTTGTCGATTTTCCGTCAGATAAAATACAGCCGTTAGCTGACTTGGACAAAGGGTGTGTCGCTATGTTGGTGGGAAACCCAATGTATTCTATGAAGTGGTGGAAGATTCCCTGTACAAAGGAATTCCAAAACGCATCGTACATTTGCAAAATGGTCTCGACAGAAAATACCCCCAAGAGAGAAACACTGATGTCAAATATGTCCTGTCCCGAGTATCAGTTCCATTGTCATGACGGATCATGTGTTATTCCAGCTTCCCGGTGTAACAAAGAATACGACTGTCTGTACGGCGAAGATGAGAATGGTTGTTTCTACGGGGATAATGTATTCACTTGTGAGAGTGGAACAGCCATTCATGTTTCTCTGTGCTGCGACGGTCGAAATGACTGTGACGACAATAGCGACGAGAAAGGGTGTGTGTTTGAAGACTGTTTCCCTTGTTCTTCGGGATATTGCCTTCCAAATGACAAACGGTGCGACGGTCTCATTGACTGCCCAGACGGTGTGGACGAACTTAGTTGTACAGAAGGTGACTTGTGTAGAACTTACAGATGCCCTTCTGGGGAATGCATTCCACTCCATAAGCTATTAGACATGGTTCCAGATTGCGCGGGCTTAAATCAGCTTGATGAGACGTACGATTTCAACCTCGGCAAGTCTAACCTTTCCTGGATAGTGAAGCATGGAAAACCAGAAGAATACAAGAACGGTAATACACCCTGTCCTGGGGGTGATAAAGAGAGGAGATGTCACTCGGAGCATATACACTGCTATCCACGTGATAAAACGTGTATATACGATAGAGACTATTACGGCCATTTACTGTATTGTAGGAATGGGGAACATCTGTGGGATCAGTCATGTAGGAAGCATCTTTGCCCAAATATGTACAAATGTCCAGACGCATACTGTATCTCACATGTACGTGTCTGTGATGGTACCGCCGATTGCCCTGATCTGTCCGACGAAGCTGACTGTGAAAATTACACCTGTCCTGGCCTTTTTCGCTGCAGAGAAAACTTATGCTTGTCACAGAACGAGGTTTGTGATGGTACGGCACACTGCCCGGAGACAGCGGATGACGAGCGATTCTGCGAGTTTAACGGGCCGAACGTAACGACGTGTCCGACCTCCTGCCTATGTGAGGGATACCATGTGAACTGCAGTGGGAAGAACTTGTCGTCCATTCCCGAAAATATACCAGAGAACGCACGAACATTGATCTTACACTCCAACGATTTGGACAACGTGTTTGAACGTCTTTCGTTCAAATACCTTGTTATATTTGATTTATCAAATAATAACGTTACTGAAATAGGTGGGTTTACGTTCAGCGGTATGCGCAACTTACAGCATCTCAGGTTACATCATAACTCCCTAAGTTTATTGGGAAATTCTTCCTTCGCCAATCTTAACCGATTGAAGATCTTGGAGATTCAGTTCAATCCCATCGCCCACCTTGATGTCGGTGTGTTTTCAGACCTAGCCAGTCTGGTGATATTGAATATGAGCAATATGGACATAGGAACTATTCCCGTTGGTCTCTTCACAGGTTTGGTCAGTTTGAAAGTGTTAGACTTGGCTGCAAATAGAATAACGGTTGTATTTCCCGGGGCACTTTCGAAGTTCGTTGAGTTGGCGGTGTTGAATATAACGAACAACACCCTGGAGAACATAGGAACCGACTCTTTCAAGGGATTGGATGTGGATCATTTTCTAACGGACGATCATCGTTTCTGTTGCTATGTTGATCACAATACAGTGGACATGTGTTCTCCGGAGGAAAGCTTAACCTTCTCATGTGACCATCTCCTGGCCAGTCACGCTCATAAGGCGCTCGTATGGATCATAGGCGTATCCGCTTTTGTTGGGAATATAGTAGTTCTTGTGCGTCGGTTGCGGGATGGTTTGGGTAAAGTACCGTCTATTTTGATTTTTAATTTGAGTATATCTGATATGCTGATGGGAATCTTCCTGCTCATTATTGCCAGCGCTGACTTAGTGTATTTGGGAGACTATGCCCTCGAAGATCCTACCTGGCGTGGCAGTCTTCTATGTCAGGTGGCTGGTGTTCTGGCGACGGTATCCAATGGAATGTCAATGATGATGATTGTATTTATAGCGGTAGATAGAGCAATGAAATTGATTTCGGCATTTGGGAGAGTACCAAATAACTCCAAACGCTCTATCATTGCTATTGTGGTTGGTTGGTTGATAATTGTATGCTTGTCTCTCCTGCCTTTCTTGCCTGTCGGTCTTGGGGATTTTTATGGTAGGACTGAGATATGTGCACCCTTCATATTTAAGGATCTCAGCGGTCCTGCTTTGTATTATGCCATGGCATTTTTTGTTGTTCCCAACTGTCTGGCCCTGATTGTAGTCACAGTTTCTTATGTCGCCATTTACGTTAGTGTGAAAAGAAGCGGCGAAGCCTCTGGGAGAAAGGACAAATATGAAGTGGACTTGGCCAAGAAGTTTGGTCTTATAATATTCACAGATTTGTGTACTTGGTTTCCGGTATTGTTGTCGGTAGTAGCATTTCGAGTCAACTTTCCACTCAGACCTGACGAATCGAGTACGGTAGCTCTCATCATCTTGCCGCTGAACTCTGCTCTGAATCCCTATTTGTATCCCTTTAAAAGTTCGAAGGAGTCGAAGAAGGACTAGGATTGTCGATCAAGGAGTCAAAGAAGGACTAGGGTTGTCGATCAAGGAGTCAAAGTAGGACTAGGGGGGGTCGATCAAGGAGTCAAAGAAAGACTAGGATTGTCAATCAAGGAGACAAAGAAGGACTAGGGTTGTCGATCAAGGAGTCAAAGAATGACTAGAGTTGTCAATCAAGGAGTCAAAGAAGGACTAGGGTTGTCGATCAAGGAGTCAAAGTAGGACTAGGGGGGTCGATCAAGGAGTCAAAGAAAGACTAGGATTGTCAATCAAGGAGACAAAGAAGGACTAAGGTTGTCGATCAAGGAGTCAAAGAAGGACTAGAGTTGTCAATCAAGGAGTCAAAGAAGGACTAGGGTTGACGATCAAGGAGTCAAAGAAGGACTAGGGTTGTCGATCAAATGTTCGAAAAGAAAGCCCGTATTTTCATTGGCTAACAGTGGAATTGAATTAGAAGAACAGTCAGCCAATCAAATGTCTGTAAAGATCTGTTGTGACGGACTATTAAGTTTAAATTACAGCTCCAAGTATTATCAACAAATAATTTTGGCTGTCAACATGAGAACTGTCAGGAACCTAGAATTTCCCAGTTGTTTCAACCCTACCAGGCCTGGGGGAGGGGCCGGGTGGGGGGCATTATGTGCACATCCCCCTCTACCAAACGTTCTATCCAGCTCCGGAACGACGCAAAGTTTAGAGCTGACACTCCTTGACCTTGTAGCTTATCATATTGGGTTCATTGTGGGCCTTTTTGCATAACCCCCTGAACAGAGAATCATGGCTAATTCAAACTGGCGACCATGTGGAGTATCAGAAAGGTAATGTTTTCGTCATATTTTCTTCAAATGTCCGGCTTTTCTGCGAGGAAAATTGCGCAAAAGCTCTATTATTTCACATCAGATGATTATTTACTAATTTATCATGCAGTTTTTGCTAAGAAAACACATAAATAAATTCGCAAAATCTGACCGAAAAATCTGAGCGAAAAATCCTCCTAAAAATTCCTGATTTTCATATGACGTCATGATAACGTCATCTTGAAAGCCATCTTGATTTTTTTTTTACATTTTCTAGTAAGGCTTAAGGGTATATTATGGTGTGTTTCGTAGTTCCTACTGAAAAGAAATTTCTAATAAATTTTTCATCTAAATTGATATCTTGAAATACCTTTCTAGTCTTTCTATTAAAATTTGCATTAGTTATGTATACCATTGTGTCGGGGTAGCCTAGATAACAAATGTAAAAAGTTTCCGCTCGTTACCATGTCTTAATTTCAAGATATTTTAACTTTTTTTTGTATTTTTTTTGTATTTGTTACTTGCCATATTACCGGGAAAATCCTGTAATATGCATTCAAATACCAAGGGTATCCAAATGAATTTTTCCTGAGCAATGACGAAATTAATCAGTTAATTAGTTGAATAATATAATATAATATATATATTATAATACATTATAATGCTGCTATACAACACTTCACAGTGCTGATTTTTTTTTCAACACTTTCTGAGAGTGTCATAAATATAACACTTTATATAATGTTCTCAATCCGCGGAAATTTATAAACGTTATATACAATACTTTCGTTTTAAGGGTGTACCTTTGTGAGAGGTGTATGCCATGGTCAATACATTTGTGATAAAAAGAGAAGTGCACCAATGAATATATTCCAAAATGAACACATTTCAGAGTTCATTTCGAAGGAACCCCTGTTCCTCAGTGTAGTTTTTTGCTGATTTTTTTTTTTTTCTTGATTCCAGAACTTGTTTGATCTTGTATAAGGATATGATACATTCTATTTTGTCAACATGCGAACAAAAATTTGTAGGACATGCACACAATTTTTATGATAAGCAGGCAAACTATGCTAAACAGCATATTCTGTCAATTATTAGCGTTTTACACAATATATATTTCATCATATCAAAATATGACCAAGTTAACCAAAATGAGTGAAGTATTTCTATAACAAAGATGATATATTCTGCATTAATGCGAAGTACCCTCGTGTATAAGGGTAATAATGAGTCAAGTATTTCTGTGACAAAGATATATTCTTCATTAATCCGAAGTACCCTCGTGTATAACGGTAATAATGAGTCAAGTATTTCTGTGACAAAGATATATTCTTCATTAATCCGAAGTACCCTCGTGTATAACGGTAATAATGAGTCAAGTATTTCTGTGACAAAGATCTATTCTTCATTAATCCGAAGTAATCTCGTGTATAACGGTAATAATGAGTCAAGTATTTCTGTGACAAAGATACAATGTATATTCTTCATTAATCCGAAGTGCCCTCGTGTATAACGGCAATAATTGATCAAATAAGCTGTTTAGCATATTTTGCCTTTTTTATTGTAAAAATCGTGTGCATGTCGTGCACACAAATTTTCGCAGGATGGCAGAATGGTAGATCTAGTCAGATCATATAAAAGTTTGAGCAATTTTTGAGATTAAACAAGTGCACCTGCGGAGGTACAAATTTGTATACTAGTGCAAGCTGTCATAAAAATGTACACTAATTTAATTGGCTTGTACAGGAAAACGGATCAACAACCAGTCAATCTGAGAGTTTTTATAGCAATGTATTTGATTGTGATGCTACATTTCTCCACATAAACACACATTACATCTCAAGTAAGGAAGCACTGCTTTGTCATGTAAATAGACCGATTACCTCCCTTCCTTCCCCATAGAAGGGACAGGTGACGTCTACCATTTTGCTGTCAAATTGTGTCTAAATCTAGATACAAGAAAACTTATTGATGCAGATGCATCAATGCCGGCGGAAACGTTTGTAGCTTATAATCTGCGTATTACAAGCCGATTACGTGTGCAACTGGTGAATACAGGTCACGATGCACATTATGGTAAAAAAAATGTCGATTTGTTTGTTTTCCTTAAAGGTTTGACTAATGTAGTTCGCGCAAGAACCCATCTGGAAAGTGTGGGGTTAGCCGGAAGTTAAGTGCTTGCTGGCAAAATGTGCACATGAACCGCATGTCAAACTAGGACTTTGAAAGTAATGTTCTCCGGTTGACGTATTAAGTCACTTCATATAGCCTGATGTAAGAGATCGCGCTGTGGCATTATACGGGACCCATCATCAAGCCACTATTTCTTTATTGATGTGTGTCATTGTGAATTAAGCCTAGATCGACTTTCTATACACATCAATCCGATCCGCGTGTTTTACTGTTTCAAGTTTTTAGTAACTCGCAGTTCAATCTCAAACATTTTGCTACAGACGTACACATGGTACAGGTGAATAACTTGATCATGTACATGTATGGTCATCGATTTGGTCTCTCAGCCGTAATAAAATAGTACTAAAGGACATTTATTCGATGAATTCATTATAACAGAATTACTATTAATGTGTTAACTACGAACGGGTGATACAGTCCTGTCGTTTTACGATATGAAACTAGTTGGATCACTCCACGGCACGCCTGTGAAGTATGGCTCGAGAAAACACCTGTTACTCGTCCAATATCAAGATGGCCGCTCCCATGTTTACCGAATTCAGATATCCGGCGGCGCTGCGCCGCCGGAAATGAGTCGCCGCTTTTCGGCAGTCGTGGTTTGTATATATATATTTTACAGTCGGTGATGTTTGAACATTTAACTCCATAATAAATCAATTTAGTGTTCGTATATACATTACGGGATACATGTACATTGTAGCTTCAAGGTTTATAACATTTGATTGGTCAATTCGAATTTTTCAAAATGGAAATCCCGATATTTATTGGCTTATGAGGAAATTTGAAAGAAAATACAACCAATCACAAAGATTCTGTAATGAATTATTTAGTGTTCCTATAGGATTTCATGGAGGGTACTGCGGGTATAGCGATTCGATCCTTTTTTGGTCATTTTCGAACTGAAAGAAACGCGCTATTCGGATAGGTTCTTACCGTGATTGTTATAATATTAGCATGGAAGTATTGGTGTGCATACACTCTCAGATATATTCTGGTAATAGTTCTGAACTTATCAGGTTGTATATCCACAACTCAATTTTAGGGATTTTGGAAGAAATTCAGAGCTGATTACCTGAATTTCAGGAAAAGGAACCCTGAATGAGAGGATTTCCTCAGAAATGCAGGCAAATTTATCACCCTGATTAGTAAGTTCCCGACCTTGTTCAGGTACGTAAAATCCGCTAAAATTCAAGTAATTTATCTTTAATTCATGGTTGATATACCTGAATTCTGGAAATTATTCATGGATTTCAGGTAAAATCCCTGAATTGGGTTGTGAATGTGCAACCTGATTTATTCAGGATTATTCCCTGAATATACAATCTTCGGAAATTTTACAGCTACATATTTAACTATTAATATTCGTATATTTTTCCCATAGTGTTTTATCTACATTTAACATAAAGTCTCTGTATATACATGCATATTATATCAACGTTTTTATATTACGACAGTTTTTTTTTTGTTTTTTTTGTTTTTTGTTTTTTTTTGTATTTTGTTTTCGATGGAATGCTGCATGTGTCCTGTTTCAACATTACTCGACTGAATACATAACTTTATTAATGTTCATACATGCTCTAATATGGTTTCATCTAAATCTCATGCAAAAGTATTTTCAATCGATGCAGTTTGAAATTTTACAACTGAATATTTAACTTAGAGTCGCACTTGCGTTATGGGATGTCATACGCTTTTACATATATATTCAATCGATGTTAGCGTTTTTACTACAAAATGTTTAGCTTAGAGATCGTATATGGTCTTGTGGTATTTTATCTAATTAAATATGACAGCCTTTCTTTGGGGAAGCACAGAATACCAAAGTCAAATGATGTATTATATAATATCTCGTATTAGATAAGATTTCAATTATCTCTGTATAAATCCCTATACTATTTATTTCATGTATCGAGGTTCTATAGCCGAAAAATCTGATGCCGCTTTATCCTTCTTTTTGTCCCACGATGCGTTGTGCATTCATGCCAACTGAATGCCAGATTCTACCTGCGTAGTCCAAAGATGGCGGTTTTATACTTCATTTATTCCCACAAATCAGCGCAGTGATGTCATCAGGTTCAAGGTCTATTGAGACCCTACTGTATATTGCTATTCTCGCGGATAAAAGATTAATAATGATGTTAGTAGGTCATAAAAGACGTGAACGCTTAAGCATCCGGTAATTTCAGTATTTTCGTTATTTTGGGATAACACTATCTCAGAATAGCACAAATTCTAGTGCTGAAAATGTGGTCGAGTCCCGTGCAGGATTCGAAGCAGCGACCTCAGAGTCAGGCACATAATCGCCAGCACTGTATGTCGGCAATCTAAACCACTCGGCCACCCACTAAATAGGAGGTAGCAGACCGGTAGTCTTGAAAGCGAACATACAGTACCCCTCTGATGATCGTAATGACACAGCTCCCAAAGCTGAATAGATATATCTTTTTATCATTTAGAAAGTGATCGTATAACAGTATTTTCGTTATTTTGGGATAACACTATCTTAGAATAGCACAAATTCTAGTGCTGAAAATGACATACAGTGCTGGCGATTAGGTGCCTGACTCTGAGGTCGCTGGTTCGAAACCTGCACGGGACTCGACCAAATTTTCAGCACTAGAATTTGTGCTATTCTAAGATAGTGGTATCCCTAAATAACGAAAATACTGTTATACGATCACTTTCTAAATGATGAAAAAATATATCCGGTAATTTGATTGGCCATGGGAAAATAGTTGGTCATGACATACAGACCGCCTGTTATGACCTTACACTTCCTCATTGACCTTTGTCCCCGAGAACGTAGATGAAGTATGATGTCACCTTATATACTGCATGTACTGAACCTGGGTAAATAGAACACGTATTATAGCTTTGTATACAGAGAAAATTAAGGCCTTATTTAAACATGATGAATTACAGATATCACGAAGAAATGGGGCTCATTGTGTAGATCAGTTTGCTATTACACTCTGCTGAAAGCGTTGATTTCTCACAGGCTTCTAATTATACGAATAATTGAAACTGACCTTGTTTAGAACACGATATTGAGATCAGTCGTATCCATTGTTGACGTATACGTAGGAAGTATAATTACTCTAGATGTTTCAGTTTTAAAGGCGAGAACAGTGTCTATACAAATAAGATATTTCATCCTTGACTTACGAGTGTATTGTATATAGTCAAACATTACTTTATTAATAATGGTTCCACCGAGATAACTGAAAGGGGAAAACCCCAATGGAAAATCAAAAAATGCCGACGAAGAGCTATCTTCTATTTGAATACGTTGATTTCATTAAAATGATCTTACTGTCTAGTCCAAATTCGGTATGCAAGTGAAGTTGAGTGATTTCGCCGGTGAACCAGAGATACCGTGAAAGTAAAGAATGTACGGGTGGAAAAAAGCTGGCCCCTATCTAATAACATAAATAGTAGTCCGGGACGTTAGGGCATAAAAGGGACTGCTTGGTTCAGATTCTTCCAAAAGCACCAAATTTGGCCCATATGTCGCCCATACAATACCTTGACGGGCGCCAAGGTAGTCGCCCCCTGGGGCCGCCATATTGGCGAAATTCAATATGGCCACCACCCGGGTTAGAGGTCAATCGTATTTAAAAAAAACAAAATGGCTAGAATCATGAATAATATAACTTTTTAGTGGTTTTCGGTGTCGGGGAATCTGATTCTGATCAACGAATTGAGGACAAGGTCACCTCAAAGGTCGTTTTGGAGTCAAATTCGTCATTTTTAGTGGTTTTTAGTCGAGATATACAAACTACCTCATTTTATCGATTTTCGGGGTTGAGTAACCCGAATCTGGTAATATTTTGACGACTTGAGGCAATATTGCATGTGAGGTTCACGATAGAGGTCACCCGAACCAGAGATCAACCAGAGGTCAATTATAGGAAACACCAAAATTGCTAGAATCACAAATAATACCATAGGGCTTTGTGGCATCGGAGAATTAGATTCTGACCTTATTTTGACGATTTGAGGTCATGGTCACCTCATTTGGGAATTAAAGGTCAAAGATCAACAGTTGCTACTAAAAACAATCGAAACAAGATTATTCAGGAACAAATATTCTTAAAATACTTCAGGGATTACATCTGCTGACAAAATGCTATAACTATGCCGATACGTCGCTATGTGCATTTTACTACCTATGCCTTCTGGCTTGCCCTCTATGATGCCAGCAATAAGTAATACTGGTCATCACCGCCCTCGTTATTAACGCACCCGCCTTCGCATTTGCAGAGGGTCGTGTATCGGACATCGGCACAGTTGCATTTGCACTTTCCCTTGCATGCCTTGAGTCAGCCGCAGTGCATGAGAATGGCATATGCCATAGAAATGTCGCTAAGAGTGGTCCATAGCGGTTGCCATGTACGGGTGCAAGCTATGTGCCAGCTCCACTCACTGAAGTCAAGGATTTCCTGATGGATTGAAGTGACCTGGCTCCAGTAGAAACTCGCTTGCAGTAGCGCTCGCTTCACATGCTGCAACAGCGCGGCTGGGATCTGGTTGCAGTGGTGAAGAGGTGATGCTTGGCCTCACCGGCTGCACCACATCCCTTGCTGTACACTAGTACGGTGAAGCGTTATATAAGCTCCATATGCACGGACTCGAGAGTGTCACAATCGTGCGTGAGAGCCACTAGTGTGTCGGTCAGGTCCGATATGCCTGTGCAGGCTGACCAAGCGGTCTTTTTGCCACATTCAAGAAACTGTGAAGTCGTCTTGCACCTTGTTAAGCTGTGAAAGAGGGATAGTGCCAAGGAACAGATGGTCTGGACTGGAATGCCACAATACTTTTTACGGTACCCTAAAATCTCGAAGTATGAGTGGATCAGCGGCTTCTTAAAAAATGAGAACAAAAAGGAGCCATTCTCATTCATCAGCATACAGATTTCCAAGACTGACATGGGCGGAAAGCTCTTCCTGTGTACCCGTTTTGAGTCCGTGTTCTTCAACAGGCGTTGTGACCTCTCAGTAAATCAACCGTGAAACTATTCTGAGGCGGACAACAGGATCCTCCTGCATCTAGCACATGCCACGGAAGAGGGTCATACAACAGCCTATGTTCGCACGATGGACAGCGGTGTCCGGTCTTTGGAGACCCTCGGTCTATGGGAACTCTTGGTGGGCGTCGGCACTGGAAACAAATATTGTGACATTCCAGTCCATACCCTTTGTTCCGATCTCGGTCCGTCAAAATCCTTGGCACTACCCCTCTTCCACAGCCTTACTGGGTGCAACCCGATTTCACAGTTACATAGCGGCGTAGCGGCATAGGTATAGCAGCTTGTCAGCAAATGTCATTTCCGAAGTATTTTAATAAAATTTGTTCCTGAATAATCTTTATTCGATTGTTCTTAGTGGTAACTGTTGATCTTTGACCTTTGACCCAAAATGGGGTGACCTCAAATATTTAAAATAAGATCAGAATCGTATTCTCCGATTGCCACAAACCCTTTGGTATTATTTGTGATTCTAGCCCTTTTGGTGTTTTACCTACAATTGACCTCTGGGTCAGATGACCTCTATCGCGACTCTCAAATGAAATATTGCCCCGAATCGCCAAAATAAAGCCAGATTCGAGTTACTCAACCCCCGAAACCAATAGAATGAGACAGTTTATATATCTTGCCCCAAAACCACTGATAATGGCGAATTTATCCCCAAAATGACCTTTAAGGTGACCTTAAAGGGTGACCTTGACCTCAAATCGTTGAAATAAGATCATAATCAGATTCCCCGACCCCCAAAACCACTAAAAAGTGCTATTATTCATATGTCTAACCCTTTCGAACGATTGACCTCTAACCCAACTGGCGACCATATTGAATTTCGCCAATATGGCGACCCTAGGGGCGCCCGTCTTGGCGCCCGCCAAAAATCGAAATATTATGGTATGGGCGGCATATGGGCCAAATTTGGTGCTTTTGGAAGAATGTGAACCAAAAAATCCCTAACAGCCCTGACTATAAGACATTTTCCCGGATTTGCACCTCAGGTAGGACATATTGTCCTAAAGAGAAACGTAGGAAAACGGACCCTTATCATCGGACATTCTTTCCTTTCACAAACAAACGGGTTTAATTCAATTCAGTGTATTATAACTTTAATCCATCAAATAGCTCACATACCCCTACTAAAGAATGGAGTCGCATATATCTATCTTGTGTTCGTTGATCTAATTCCATTAAGGTAACCAATGCGTAGTAGATATTTCACATTGTACATCAGTGAATCCGGAGATGTTAGTCTATCATATTTCTGTAAGACCAAACAGTAACTGATTATAGTAAAATAGTACTCGGATTTGATTTTTTTTGAAGATTTAATGTGGATTCATAATAAACTGTGTTTTTTGAAGCAATATCTTGTGTCTTGTCTTAAGGTTGAGTTTATTCGTACCACCAAGGTGAGTTTATCCGAACAATCAAGGGTCGATATTTCATGTAAGGATCTATTGTGCAGACCTTCATACAATGAACGGTAGGTATTTCCTGTAAGTGTCTATGTGAGGATCTATTGTCATGTAAGGATCTATTGTGCAGACCTTCATACAATGCACGGTAGGTATTTCCTGTAGGTGTCTATGTAAGGATGTATTGTCATGTAAGGATGTATTGTCATGTAAGGATCTGTTGTGATGTAAGGATCTATTGCTATGTAAGGATCTATTGTGCAGACCTATTGTCATGTAAGGATCTATTGTGCAGACCTATTGTCATGTAAGGATCTATTGTCATGAAATGACCCATTGTCCAGGTATTTATACAGCTGAAAAGCGCAGAATCCAGACCTATTGTTGTCCTCCAAATTGGGTATTATATCATTTGTTTCATGATCCTTACATGAAGTATGGATCCCATTGTTGCGACAAGTTGAGATAAACAAAATTGCAAGAAACAAGGTACCGGTACATTGACAAATACGCGACACTGCTTGAATGTTTAGTTTCGTTTAACATCGGTATTATCCAAACACATATATTTTAATTATCCACAAATTCAGCCCAGTGTCATGTATTTATCAATGGTATATAACCCTACACGACGGATAGGTGGTCAGACACGTGGACAAAAAAAAACAACACTTAGCATGACATTTTTTAGCCCACCATCACCAGGTGGTGAGCTGTTCAAATCGCTTTTCGTCCGTGGTCCGTCGTCCGTCAGTAAGTCAGTCAGTCAGTCCGTCGTCCGTAAACAATTCTTCTAATCGCGATTTCTCAGGAACTACTGCTTGGATCTTTCTCAAATTTGGAACACAGGTTCCCCTTGGGGTCTATTTATGCAAGATACCTTTTCTGGTCCGATTCGAAAATACAATATGGCCACCAGATGGCCATCTTGGATTTCCCCATGACATTTTGTTATCGCGATTTCTCAGGAACTACTGCATGGATCTTTCTAAAATTTGATACACAGGTTCCCCTTGGGGTCTAGTTGTGCACGATACCTTCTGTGGTCCGATTCGAAAATCCGATATGGTTACCAGGCGGCCATCTTGGATTTTCCCATGAAACATTGTTATCGCGATTTCTCCGGAACTACGGCATGGATCTTTCTCAAATTTGGTACACAGGTTCCCCTTGGGGCCTAGTTGTGCTGGATACCTTTGCTGGTCCGATTCGGAAATCCAATATGGCAACCAGGCGGCCATCTTGGATTTTTCCGTGAAATTTTGTTATCGCGCTATATCGGGAACTACTGCTTGGATCTTTCTCAAATTTGGAACATAGGCACCTGTCATGTAAGGATGTATTGTCATGTCAGACTTGGGGTCTAGTTGTGCAAGATATCTTTCACCAAATGAATCACCTCCACCCAGGGCCCACCCTAGGGCCGTGCGGTGTGAGGTTATAAGGATGCGCATTCGCAGCCGGAAGTGGAATCCTGCACAGAAAACCAATGGGCCCTTCGACATGCGGATTTCTCCAAATCAGTCGCCTGGATCCGGCCTTTTGCACTAGGGCAATATAGGATGAGGAATCCTATACGGACAATCTAAGGGACCAGAGAGATAGGTATTTCACTAAATGAGTCGCTTGGATCCGGGCAGGGATCAAGGGGCACTTCCCATCACGTGACTGGAGCCGGAGCATTTCCGTGACGTCATCAAGTCGGTAGCCAAGAAGACTCATCAATATCTGGGCTAAAGCATTACCGGGCATTACATGAAATTACCGGAAATTAATCAATATTGACCTGTTGAGCCATTCATTGTTCAAATGAGCTGTATGAGCTGTCATAATGTTGACCGAATATCCAGGCTTCGAGACATGGGGATTTTACTGTTTGAGTCGCCTGGACCCAGGCTTCCATCCTACGTTAATGTGGAGTGCGGGCATATGGCTGCGCATGCGCCACCGAAAGAGGAATCCAGTACGAAGAACCAGTGGGGCTAGAATCATATAACTTTCACCGGGTTGCCTTGACCCAGGCTTCCGCCCTAGGATAGTGTGGTGTGAGGGTAAAGGACTGCGCATGCGCAACCGGAAAGGGAATCCTGTCAGAGATCTATTGGAGATAGAAACATTGGGATTTCACCCAATGAGTCGCCTGGAGCCAGGCTTCCGCTCTGCGTAATGTGGGGTGAGGAAATAGGGTTGCGTATGCGCAACAGGAAGTGGATCACTGTAAGCAGAACCAATGGCGCTAGCGACAAGTGAATCTCACCTAATTGAGTCGCACGGAACCAAAATTTGGGCATAGGGTAATATGGGGTGAGGGCATAGGGCTGCGCAATGGCAACAGGAACTGAACGTCTGTATGGAGAAACAATGGGGTTAGAGACATGGGTATTTCACCCAATGAATCACCTCCACCCAGGGTCCACCCTAGGGCCGTGCGGTGTGAGGTTATAAGGATGCACATTCGCCGCCCGAAGTGGAAATTATCGTGCACAGAAAACCAATGGGCCCTTCGACATGTGGATTTATCCAAATCAGTCGCCTGGACCGGCCTTTTGCACTAGGGCAATATGGGATGAGGAATCCTATACGGACAATCAAAGGGACGAGAGAGATAGGTATTTCACTGAATGGGTCGCTTGGATCCGGGCAGGGGTCAAGGGATCCTTCCCTCACGTGACTGGAGTCGGAGCATTTTCGTGACGTCATCAAGTCGGTAGCCAACAAGACTCATCAAAATGTGGGCTTGAATGCGAGCTTTTAACCTAGACCAAAACATGTATTTAGCCTGTGGGGTGATTTCACTGGCGCTCTATTTTTGGGTTGTTTTCTGAGGCATTGATTGGCTCCATTTGACCTCATCTTAGGCCATTGTTGACTACTTGCCCAGACAGCTGACTGGCTGGTCTATACCAGCTGAGCTAAAATTGGAATCCCACATTTATGCTAAAGAATGGAGCATTTATAGACACTTGTTTGTGCTCCTATCCTATTGCACAGAAAACACACAAGAGAGCTTTTTTGGTGAGATCCCATTGTTGCCGCTGTTAGTTTTAAATGTTCCCAGGCCTTGGGGCTTGTTCTCGGCGTCGTGATCGTCGTGGTGACTTGCTACTTGCCACGGCTCTCGATGGGGCGTCTTAGCCAGCGGTGGTGTTTTAATGTGTGTGGAAGGTTTTCGTAGGATTGTATCCGTTGTTGTGCTTTGGGTGGTTCCCACTCGGCTTTCCAGGCCCGTGGGAGTCGCGCCTGTCGTTGTGACTTACGGAGTGTGTGTACTGGAACTGCCGTAGTATGTCCAGCGCTGGCGGTTTCTCATCAATTCTTGTGGTACATGCAAACACCTCCTATCCTGGAGGATCCATGTTTGACCTGCTTCGACACATCCAGTCATTCACCACCTGGTTCTGTACCAGTAATTCGCCTTTTACATTCCATGTCAAGTTATGGCTGTCTTTTCCCCGCTCTAATAAAAGGTCACCTTGGTTCTTGAACGACTTTGATGGCCCCGAGAAAGCCGCCTTGTAAGATCGTTTTCCTTCTGCACTTGTGGTGCTCGCTTTCATACCAAGGTATGGAGACATGTCTTATGCTTATCCGACATCCTGCACGACTATGCCGCAACCGGCTTCGCCGGCTACTTGCTGAACATCCTATCACTTCAGAGACATGATGGTGTGTTTTTTTATTATCCTCATCATCAAGCAAACACACCCTATCTGGGGTAGCCACTCTGGATATGTTCACATCATATTATTTTTGCACGTACATATTCGGCCGATGACCGGAAGCGTGCCATTTCCAGAGATATTTTGCTCATGCCCAGGATAGGCGGTATGGCTGCCGACTATGAGTCATAAGGACAGAATGCATTGGGCCTATAGAACAACAGGGCGAGTTTTCATGAGAGTAACAAGCAGGAAAACGGAGAATTCGGCATAAATACTAAATTTGTCCTGGCGGTCAATTTCTGCACGAGGATTTTGAAAGAAACAAATCATACATGAAGCTTCAGATATTTTTCGGCATGTAAAACCACTGTATTCAGAATGTTACGGCACTTAGAGTGAGCGAGACTGTGAGTGGGTGAGTGTGTGAGTAAGTACGTGATTGAGTGGGTGAGTGTGTGAGTAAGTACGTGATTGAGTGGGTGAGTGTGTGAGTAAGTACGTGATTGAGTGGGTGAGTGGGTGAGTAAGTACGTGATTGAGTGGGTGGATTGGAGAGTGAGACAGTGAGTGACAGTCACCGGGACAAACAATCATTGATCTGTTCTCATTTATTTTATCTGTTCTATCTTCTCATCAGAGGGGTACTGTATGTTCGCTTTCAAGACAACCGGTCTGCTACCTCCTGTTTTTGGGGGAGGCCCGTTGGCCGAGTGGTTTAGATCGCCGACATACAGTGCTGGCGATTAGGTGCCTGACTCTGCGGTCGCTGGTTTGAACCCCGCACGGGGCTCGACCAAATTTTCCGCTCTAGAATTTGTGCTATTCTAAGATAGTGTTATCCCAAAATAACGAACATACTGTTATACGATCACTTTCTAAATGATAAAAACATATCTATTCAGCTTTGGGAGCTGTATCATCACGATCATCAGAGGGGTTCTGTATGTTCGCTTTCAAGACTACCGGTCTGCTACCTTCTATTTTTGTGGGAGGCCCGTTAGCCAAGTGGTTTGGATCGCCGACATACCGTGCTGGCGATTAGGTGCCTGACTCTGCGATCGCTGGTTCGAATCCTGCACGGGGCTCGACCAAATTTTCAGCACTAGAATTTGTGCTATTCTAAGATAGTGTTATCCCAAAATAACGAAAATACTGTTATACGATCACTTTCTAAATGATAAAAATATATCTATTCAGCTTTGGGAGCTGTATCATCACGATCATCAGAGGGGTTCTGTATGTTCGCTTTCAAGACTACCGGTCTGCTACCTTCTATTTTTGTGGGAGGCCCGTTAGCCAAGTGGTTTGGATCGCCGACATACCGTGCTGGCGATTAGGTGCCTGACTCTGCGATCGCTGGTTCGAATCCTGCACGGGGCTCGACCAAATTTTCAGCACTAGAATTTGTGCTATTCTAAGATAGTGTTATCCCAAAATAACGAAAATACTGTTATACGATCACTTTCTAAATGATATGCAAATTCATATAATTGTGCCATAATAGCTACCGAAATCTCATTCGAGGGCAATATAACTCCTGTATGGAACAGAGTATGCAATACCGTCAGTCGTATAATAATGGACACGCTGTGAATTCTTTTAATCGAACTCCTGGTCTTAATTTCAGCTGACTCCGAAAACAGCGCTTCCGATGCAACTAGACAGACAAAATAAACAACTCCGCCCCATAATGCATAGACTGCACTATTATGCCTTTAAGGGGGAACTCCAGAGATTCTTCCATTCGGCAAAAAAGAGAGCATGGGTACGCTCTCCGGTCACCAATTGTCGTAAAATCTTTAACCCAACTCACTTATATGTATATAATTTCTGAAAGACAATGATTAATCTATTATTTTAAGACACAGCACTTTGTTATAGCAAAATGAATCGCGAACATTTTCCTTCAAGCTTGCTACAATATTCCTAAAGAAGCCCTACAATGTCCAAATATGGTGAAACTCGGCTCAATTTCCAAAAAAATCGGTAAGAGCGATTACAATCAAATTTCTTTCTAAGGTCCGGTATCAACATAAGAAGACGAAAAAAGTGGGGGTCAACCTGCTCGTTTTTTGTCAGATTTTCTCCGTAAATGAGTTCTGATTTTTAGGCACACCCAAGGGGCATAACTGAGGCAGGACAAAATTTACTCCATGGCCCCGAGCACGGTGTAGACGAAGCTAGCCAACGATCTGTATATACTCGTTTGCACTTTGATAATTCTGAACAGCATTGTATTATAGATATAAGCTATTAAGAAGACAAGAAAAATTATGATGTAGCAGAACACTGACAGTCTATCGTATTATGAAATAAGACCGGGGCGTTCGCTGCGAAATTGTGGAGGCTCACCCAAGGAGTACGACAAGAGGGGCTATCCGGTTTTCACCTCCGTGATCTACAAAGATGTCCTGGCGAAACTTAACACCCGTATTCCACCGCCGGAAGACGACGGCACCACGGATTATTCGGATATGCCCAGTCAACACAGTGGCAACTGTATCCATACGGCTAAAAGGATATCTTGATATCCACTGACCTTTGACCTTCATGACAAATTCCCGTTCCGTTCACGTGACCGAAAAAACAGGCATTCCCGTGACATCTTCAATTCAAGAGCCAACAGGCTAACATCGACATCTGGATATTTCCGTGAACTAAAACATTGCTGGACATTACGGGGAATTACCGGAAATGAATTAAAATGGAACTTTTGGTGTCTAGGTGAGCCAACCATGGTCCAAATGTGCTATGTGGGTGCCATGCTAAGCTCTCGTGGGGTAGAATCCGATCAGGGTAGTCCTTATCCGATCTTGGGTTTAGGTGGGTCATATTGCGGCCCAATGTGTCGTGCAAAATAGTATCATGGTATCGTTGTTTAAACCACAAAGTTTAACAACACGCACCATAAAGAGAAAATTGTGCTTAATGAGAAGTTCTCTTTCGCAAAGAAGTGTTGGCCCAGAAAATGGTTGTTCTTAAGGTTGTTTCTCGCAAAGTGAGAATCCATTAGAGGCATAGATGTAAGCTGACGTACAGCCCGGCTGACGTCGAGCAGTACCGTTTCTGAAAAAGGTGGTGGTTTGGTTGCGCAGGTCCTCCCTCTTACGAGGTTATACACGCCCATCATCCGTTTTGTCCCACATCGGCTTTCTATAAACATCACCTTTGTGGATTGCATCCGTGGTAGGACACCCACCTTGGACATTCTCCTCGTCCTCCTGGTCTGTACCTTCACCATGAACCATTTTTTTATTTCCACCCTTCGCTCTTGTAGCTATAACTATAATGATCCTTTCTCGACAAAAATTGTGTGCTGGAATGCCGGCTCTTAAACTAAACCAAGGCATGTATTTGGTCTGTGGGACGATTTCTTAGCCTACCTGTTTCACTGCAGAGCTCTTGCATTGGTTTGTTTTCTAGGTCACTGATTGACTACAGTTGACCTTATCCACTGGTTCTTTACTTACACAGGCGGGTGCTTAAAAACCAGATTGGTTAAAATTGGAATCCAGCATTACACAAGACGGGGTGTTGGCAAGATCTCGTTTGTATAACAAAAGCAAAAACGCGAGAACAACAACGCGAGAACATAAGCCCAAAAACGGTCATTAAAATGGTTAGAACTTAAGCCCAGAACGGAGCTTGTACATGGAAATTATCAGCGGCCCAGTGACCGTACAGCAACACATCTTGGTCTTCGGCCTGGAGATACTCGTCAAACACCTGCACGATAGTGGGTATGTTCGGTCCACGGCAACGATGGTAGAGATAACACTGGCAATACTGTCCGCACACGCTACTGCTCAGGCCTTGCAACGCTCGACTGTTCCAACACCACGTTTTTGTGCCCTAGTCCATTAATTGCAGCGATATACATGTACAAGAGGTGAAAAAACTTGACGACGTTTGGCGACTAAAATACAACCATATGACTCTATAGGAAAGCATTCATCGACACCTAACATTCGGACCCGATAATTCGCTGGAGTCTCAGGTGTAGCCTTAGTATCTCGGGTCGGAATCGATTGGTGGCCGTACGGGCCAAATATTTGGGTCTGCTGTTCTGTCAAATACACGGCCACGTAATGTTGACCCGGAGGATTCATCTGATCTGTGTTGAGGACGTAGGCGGCAGAATACACAGGGGAATACGTCTCGGGCGAATACCCCTTGAAAAATAGTGCTTGTCCATGGGTCACATTCTCCAATATGGTGGTAATCTGGTCTGTATTCATGTTAGTTGAAAAAGTCACACAGGAAGTTAGGTGTCGTCTTCACTAGAATGCTGTTGTCAAACTCGGCGTAGCAAGTCACATTGATGGTGCTCCGGAGGGCTCGTGCAAAGTGGATTTCCAACCGCAAGCTGTCTTGCTTGGCCACGTCCGTCTGACGGTCGTTCTGTAGAACATAACCTGTATCGGTTAGCGATAGCCTCTGGACTGATCATATTTCCTTCATCCTGGCTGATTTGTCTTGTCGCTGTAAGAAGGCTCTGAGGGGCCCGAATGAAACTTTCGCGTCCAAACTTCCGTGTTAAAGCTGCATTAGGTGAGAGCTCCTGTCCATCCACATGTAGGCTCACAAAAGTAATGTTGAAGGTTTAAATTCAAACGGGTTCTTGGGTAGGCTCCGATGAAATTGGTACACAGGCTCAGTAGCTCGAGCAGTTCCCCGAATGACAGGTTTCCTTTGTTGGCGCTTATATTCCCTCCAAGCACAGATAACACTTTCGCTTGCCCAGGCTGGATAGGGTACTGGGCTGAATCTCCAATGCTTTAAGGTGTCTAAATTGGACGGCTGGATTCGATTTCACTTTCCGGACACACAGTACCGCGTCTTGGATGGCGATCTTATAGTCAGTTGCGTGCCCCCTCCCCTCCCCCCCCCCAACGTCAGCGACCATCATGGCGAAGGTCTGAGAGCTCGTATGAGTGGAATTTTCATGGGGACCTTGTTCAAGCTGTAATGGCCTTACCTGTAGAGGGATACGTGCAGGCGATCAACGAGACAGACCGAGTTGCCGTTCTCTGTGAAACCCCGCCATTTTTTTTATACGGTTTAGCATTTTCCGTGCCCATGTGCTGTGCTGTGTCTCGGTAGAATAACTGCAATTTTTAACCTCTCGGTCGTATATCTGTAGCGTTTTGATGTGGCCCGATATGGTTACGTTTTGGTCGAGTCACTGATGAGTTTGTGGTTGAGCGAAATATTCGCCTATCGAATCATAAATTGCAGCCAAGGATTCGTCGCGCCCACCTATGCGGCGTCGACGATTCTGGAGTTATCCACATTGAAAATTTTGTCTTTCCCATACAGGCACGTATGAGATAAATCCACATAGGCCGTATTCGCATTGCTAACGCTGAACTCGATGGGCCCAGTTGCATTGATACTGAAGAGTGGGAGATGCTCCACCCATAGTTCCTGTTCGGCACTGGCCTGTGTCGTCGGGACGATCCACAAATCAAATTCACTGCTGGTGGAAGGGCAGGACTTTGGGTGGAATAAGGACATGTTTTCGCAAGATATCGCGGATCTTCGGTGTGCGTCGGCGTTGGGTCGGCCATCGACTGGTGTGCGGTCACAGACGGCTGCTGCTGCTGCTGTTGATTCTCTATAAACAAAGAAACATCCCATGAATGATATCTCTTGTATGTAGTCGAGCTAAAGAATGCTTTATGGCTTCCGACATTAATATATCTACGGTCAGTTTTCTTGAACACAGATACTATTAATGAACTTATACGGTCAATAAGATCCTGGTGAGGGATTGTAGTATAGAGAGTCGAGAAATCCCATGTGCATACATGTCTGTACGTTATGTGACCTTTAGCATCAAGTTCTTCCGTAAGACATTTTGAGTTTTTCAATATCCACATACATTCAACGCCAGAGTTCTTAGAAATAGTGGCCCAATACCTTTCCCAAAATGCTTTTACCTCCTGAAGGGCCCTCGTTAATAGGGTTGAAAAAGCTTGGTGGTGCAGCTTCTAGAACCAGCTATGAATCTAGCTTTGTATGGTGATTTATGCATTTTGGCAGTCCAGTATATTTTTGGTATGTCGTTATGATTGGTTGGAAGACAAATACCTCTTTCCCTGAGAAACTGTTTGTGATTGTTAAATAAATCTTCCAGCGTAAATGCAATTTGGGAGTAAGTAGACGTATTTGATGAAGATATGTCTACACTCAATTCTTTAACCAGCACCTGGTAATAGTAATATTTACATATGAATATTCTATTATTCGGAGCTTTGTCTGCTGGGACTATGACGAATTTACTCTGGAGATTTGCTAGAGCTTCTTGCGAATTGAGGTTTCTCAGTACTGGTTTTGCTTGGAGAAGAGTACTTCTGTCAATATGGCGGATTGTTTCAACGAACTTGCTCTTGGCGAGGTCCAGCCAATCACCGAGTACTGTAGGTTCAACTTTTTCTCGCTTAGACCAATCAATAACGTACTGTTCTAATGCAGACAGGACTATCTTCTGGTCGGCCTTCAGATTTATTCTTCTTGGCTCTCTATATTTAGGTCCTTTCATCAGGAGTAATTTCAGATCCTTATCAGTCACCACATCAAGGTCGCCAGTCACAATATGTTTTTTATAGCATTAGCATTAGTATCACATGAAAAAAAAAATAATAAAACAAAAAAACAAGCATAGTATACATAAATATAGGCCAGTTTCCCGCAAGAGAGAAGCGGCACTGTGAACAAGCTGTGGTGACAAAGTGCCAAAAAATCACCAGTAACTTGGTCCCTTTTCCTACTGATCTTGTTTCGACGCAATCGATGATTTCAAGAAAATGTCACCGCTAGCGGTATCGTGCGTTCCGTTTTGGCACTAACCCATACTGCTGATTTTCTTTAATGTCACCAGTGTTATCGTTCCCTCAAACTGATTATACTGGTGACGTTTGTAAAAATCAGCGTTTAGATGCCCCAAATGTGTTTCCGCTAGTGGTGACAAATAAAGAAATGACCGATTATATCTGGGCGGTTGATCTTTGATGTCAAGGCCCGAGGCAGTGGTAGAGATTAATGTTCGTGAGGCAGGACGGGTGTGTCTGTTATCGGTATTATCGGTGACGCGCAGACGACAGCGAGGTTTAACTATCCATATCTGCTGCTAATCACCAAATATGAGTGGAAATCAGCAAGAAGGGTTCGTAAGTACAGGTACGGTCTGGATTGTATCTCATTTGCTGAGTAAAGCTGTGCTAAGACGAAATTATTTCATTTAACTTGAAATAGCATCGCAAACCTGAGGTGGAGTACGGCATGGCCTACTGAATATTTACGACGTTTATAAATTGGCGGAGGGGGAAGAGGTTCTTTCTGCCCAGTGGCAAAAGTACGAGAATTAGAGAGGGGTGAGGAGGCGAGGTGGGAAGGGGTGACGGGGACGCGTTTCATTGTAGCCCATTATACCATCCAATCATGCTGAATTTAGTTTATCAAGCATACGTTAACTTTATCTTTAGCGGCCCCTCGGTGGCCGAGTGGTCTAAGTCGCTTCGCTAGTGACCGCTAGCCTCACACCGCTGAACCGGCACAGGTTCGAGCCCAGCTGGTCCATGTGTGAAAGTTTGTCAGTTACTTGCCGAAGGGCGGTGGTTCTCTCCGGGAACTCCGGCTTCCTCCACCAACCAAACTGACTGTCACCATATGAGTGAAACAAACCTGAGTGTGACATTAAGCCAAACTCCCTCCCTCCCGTTATCTTTAGCAAATTTTCAAAATTCTAGGCCGGTACATACTCTTAGATTTTGTTTTTCCAAGCATAGTCGTTGTTTGATGTCTTTCAGTGATTCGGTGTCTATAACTATCGCGATCACACACACGCACAGTTACAACAAAAAATGACTGAAGTGGGTTTGTCACAGTAATGTTGGTTTGGAGGTATTAATATTATGAGAGTCCTTTCCGTATTTAGAAAAAAAGTTCATTTCCATATATTACACCACCTTTCGCCCACTGCACTCCGCCACTGGTTTTCGTTAAATTTGTAACAATTACGATATAATGAACGGACCACGTATTCTCATTGAAACGGCCATTCGACGAGTCACGTGATGACCGAACAATTATTTTGTTTTTCAAATCGCCTCACAATCACATCGGTGACACATCATTGTTGGGTACCAGGTACAAACATTTTTAATTTTCTTGATCGTCTTAATGCTCATTTCGATAAATTTCGTAATTTTGTTGATTATACATTGAGGAAGAGGTGTTCCAAATTTCGTTGAAACAGACGGCTCCTATCATATTATTTTCATTTTTCTTGTGTAATTTCGTACATGAACGACAGCTCCCCCCCCCCCTCACGCCTAATCGACACACAGCCACTCTGTTTCGTTCTGTTTTACCTGAATCTTCAAAAAAATTATTGCGCATATATTAAGCAATGTGTCTACCAAATTTTGTTGAAATAGACGGTTATCGTGAATTGTTATTTTAAGTCCCGGTATTAAACAAGACAAACCACCCCATATACCACCTCATCTTTTCAACCACAGAGGCAATTATAGTAGAGGATAGATTGCTTGGTTGCATGGTTGTTATCTCACAACTAAACCGACATTTGATGTACAAGTACATACATATTTCATATACACACTATCTACGCCTCATTTCTGTTCATATTTGTTATGGCGTCTTACTCACTGTGAGTTTGAGGCACTGTGTGTTTGTAGCGTATAAAACCTGAATCATGTTCACGGTTATTAATCCGGGACTGTGACAATCTATCACAAACACATGAATTATATTCCCATGAATAACTCTGAGTGCCATTGCTTCTTGTGGGCAGGATGTAATTGCATAGTTTTGGGGAGCATCCTTGTCGACGCCATTATAAAAGTACTGAAAATAACTTTGTTGCCTTTCAACCACACGAATGTGATGACTTGTGGAGTTGAGAGTTGCAATCAGTGGTATTCCACTCCTTCCGTATCAGCTCACACCGGTATATATTTTGAAGGCAGCTGTACAATGATCAATCCTCACACCCTTATCTTCAGATCTACCGGTCAACTTGTATCTCGAATATTGACAAGTTCCCAGTTTGTTTACATTCATTTCAAACTGCCATGTTCATCGTGTTACGTGATACAGCGTAATCTTAGCATTGGCATGTAATATATGTTCAGTCTACTGTGTTCTAAAAAGAGTAGAGCAACTACTTGGATCTCTTACTTGCCAATTCAGCCCGAAATAACATGGATAGAATGGACATTTCCCCACTTAAACACTTCGAATTGAACCCATAGAAAAATAAGAATAGTTATGCCTTTCAGTGTTATATTTCAGATAATGTTTAGCGACCATATAGCGGAGTATAGCACAATATTCATGTAAGACATTTGGTATTTCTTTTGAACAGTATAACAGGTGCGTTTAATATCATTGGTATATAGTACAGACAAGCTCTTCTTTGTTTTCCCAATAAGTGAAGGTGGACAGTTATTGTATTCTGTAAGTTTTCCGTGCTTTAATGAGAAATAATAGGCCATTTGTGTGTGTGTGTGATTTTTTTTTATTGTAAATGACATTTTTATATTCTGGGTTAAAGATGGAGCGAGCAACTGTCCAATGGGGAATTTTCCGAGTGGAAAATGTCGGTACCCATATAAGCCCTTATACAATAGTGAGTGATAGCTTTATGCGACTTTCATTGCGTCTGAGTAATATTAACAGATTGAAAAGATATATCCACGAAAAAAACAGGAAGGGGGCTGAATTGCCACTCAAAATATTTATATTATGGATCACTGATAAGCTACGATCGGAATAGGGCTGAGCATTTGTGAAACTAAGCGCATACGTTCAAAATAATAGAGCGCTAAAAATGGCACCGGAAAGCTGAGATTTGATCATTTTCATCAATTGTTTTGAATCGCCTGATACTAATAGTCAAATCTGCCCGATTCCAATATATACAGGGATGATCAAAATGTGCTTCTGGTTGTGTAGGCAAAATGGATCTTTCTAACTACTTGTGTAAGTCGAGATGGCGGACTAAAACAACAACAAATCATTTGTTTTGATAGCAAACGCTCGTTTACGAGTAAGCATATGTGTGAAAAACACAAACTATGGCTACTAAATTATTCGTCCTGTAGCAAATAACTCCGCATGTACATTTGGTTCGTATTGATGGAAACTATTATCGGTTTATGATCGGAATAGGGCTTACACGCATTTGTGAAACTAAGCGCATACGTTCAAAATAATAGAGCGCTAATAATGGCACCGGAAAGCTGAGATTTGATCATTTTCATCAATTGTTTTGAATCGCCTGATACTAATAGTCAAATCTACCCGATTCCAATATATACAGGGATGATCAAAATGTGCTGCTGGTTGTGTAGGCAAAATGGATCTTGAGAAACGGGGAAATACCGTTCGTCATGCGTCATTACTTTGTTTATTATTATCCAATTTAGTTTCACCTCCAGTCGAAACACTTTCTTTATTGGCGTATTTGGCTTGGAATGCAGCATGCTCCCTGGTGCGCAACTGTGTGCCATCAGTTCGTGTTGTATCTGGATAGGACTTTCCAGATTCCGTTGTGAACAAGAATCATTGGGCCTTCTAAATAAAACGCGAAGAAAATTAACACCTAATGAAACTGTGAATTCCGTCAAATTGTGACAAATGCAATCGACCAATCACTCAATGTTACAGAATAAGGCAATCATAATATGTTTGCAATGGGTAAAAGGAATATTTACAGTATACATACTCCGGGTGAATAATGGTTTTTAAAGCTTTATATATACGTTTGCATCTTTTCTAAATATTTTAGGAATGTAAAGACAACGGGGAATATATTGTCTGACCTAATGAAGAGGCGTCTTACTCTTATCGCATGGGACTTGCCACCAGAGGGGAAATCAAGCCGCCGATTACCGGTCCGTCAATTATGTACAGGCTCACGCTGGTTTACAGTCTCGCATATGTGATTAGTAATGGTAAATCTCATAATTACTTCACGAATAATACCCGGCCCACAGTAACCTATCGCAGTCTGTTTGTTATGGTCCCTACACTTAAAAAGAGAGATATTAAATATCGTTGAACGCGGGCAGAAATTAATTTCGAACTTAGATGTGACACCGGCTTCGTTGGTGTTACACCAAAGATTTATCAAATGGGTGACAAAGCTTCTGGTGTACCATTACCATGGATATGTACAACAAAGCCAGTTTAACCTGTTGAGCTAACAAATATCCATATATAGTATTGTATCCCTGTATAATTAGTAAACACATTTGTGTCAGCAAGGCGACCAGGCGACCAAGTCAGAACCAAAATATATTGATGGTTAAACTGTATGGAATGGGAAAATGAATCGAAAGAATTCTGGTTCTTGGCTGCCTTCTACACAGATCTCCAAAAGGGTGTAAATACGTCCAAGTTATTAAAAATGAGCTTTTGACGCGTTTTAACCTTCAATTCGATCCTTGCAACAAAATCACGTCGATTTCTTTAAAAATTGGAAGTTAAGGATGTGTATTCTGGGGGTTTGCCTCAAAAATAACACTTTCGCAACATTTTTACAGAGAACCTAGCTGTGGCCCGATAGCCCGGGGCAAATGGGCCATGGCTCTTTGTGACAATGTTTCCGACGTGCAAAAATGTCCTGGGTAAAAAGGAATTGATATCATGCCTTTGTAACTCAACTGTAAATTTTTATTTTTATTACAGTTGTCATGCAATATTCTCAGAAAATAGCCCCATTGGGTTTTGGTGTCCAATAATTAAGTCTGTCCAATAACCGGGCAGTCATGCTAGCTAAAACATTACACTATTAATTTTCACGAATCTACACTTCACAGCCGGTGTGTTCCGTTACGTAATTGGGTGAGTATTATTGTACAATGAAGATGCAGTCACGAGTCGGCTTCTCGGACTCAATGGTATTGACATACTTCATGTAAGAAGACATAGACTTTGCCAGGAATTTAAGCACTAAAAAATCGGTTTCTCGGTGTAACAAGAAGTGGTATCTATTCGTTGCACACTTGTGTCCCTTTGGTCAAAAATATCGTTTCGCTATGTTGATATTATAATATCAGTTTTTATCATTTTATTGTGTGACTTTGTATTTTTAAAATGAAGTAGTATTCAGCTGTTGTGCGTGGTCGACACTTCGCCTGGTTATCTTCGTTACAGTTTACGTGGACAAATTAATAATCGCGTTAATGTTTTGTTCGTACCATCTTGACTCCCTGTACCAGTTCTATTGATATGACGGATCCGCCGTAAAGCAGGTCATTACTCGGTCAACTCTTTCGTGGGGACCTCGAGACTTGGCGGCAGAGTCGCTCACATCTTCACTGATGAGAGCGTCAGCACTGTGATTGTCTTTTGTCTGTTGATATGTGTGACTAACTTTAACTGAACTAACCTAACCGACCATGGACATTCCTAGGATGGACAAACAGCAAGGAGTTATGGTGTTGAAGCGACTCTTTTCGTTATGATTTCGGATGTGGATTTACTAGGAAGTTCTTTGTTTCACTTGGATTTGTGGTGTGCTTTTCCAGATTTGTTACAGCACACGCCTCTTTATTGTGAATTATAAATACTTACCAGCCTGTGTGTACTATGCATGTGTGAAAATAACATGTAGTGGCTGGAGTACATTCTAGAAAAATAATCTACAGTTGCTGAATGGTGTGACGTCACGACTGTCGTTTAACAGCACATATTTGTGCCTGAACCGTTCTCTATGTAATATATTGACTGTATTTGAAACCAACAACATACTGTTCATGTATTCAGTGTGATATAATTCAGCCAAAAAAAAAGTATCTACGATTTATGGGTGAAGAGTGTAAATTATATATACTAAACAAGTTGTATGGCTCACACATGTGCGAATATTTCAAGTATGCCCTAAAAGACATACACACACGGTACATGTATATGGAAATACCGTCATCTGGTTTGTATTAGTCCGAGATCTACCTTTGGACGGGAAGAAACCCGTTATGTCCGACAACTGTTTAAATGTTTAAATGGGACCATAATTGTTTACATATCGTTCACACATATGCAGAGTATCGACATATGTCGATAGTTCAAATTCCGTTCAATGTTGATCTTTGCGGATTATGGGTAAATTTTCTCAGTCCTCGGAAAGGTAAACAGGGCTGTCAGGATACCGTGAGCGATAGTGTTTGTACAACCAAACCAAATCACGTGTATATACGTGCGTATGATGAACCCATGCACTTCCTTTGACTTCTCCGTGTAAGTTTTCACCATCCAGTAGTACGACATACCTTCCTGTGGGAGAAAAATATCCCTGTGACGTCACCGTATATCTAATACAATATTATGAGTTGACCGTATCAAACTAAAGTTAGCGGGCTTTCAGAGAAAAACAGTGAACTACGGCATATTGTTGGACTGCCCACTCGTGAGATGTTTATTGGTTGGTTGGCTGATTGGTTTGTAGGAATGGAATAAAGTATATTTGTTAAAATATAGTACAATTTGCTGACTTTCTTTTCACTTCAGGTATTTGGAGCTCAATCTCCAAAACAACGCTGTCAATTGGGAACCGACGCTTCCTTCCCCCGGATCACCCATTGAGATGGGATTGAACATATCCAGATTATCATCTGGTATATACTGTAAATTAGAACACATAACTAGGGTTTTCTGGTAGTATGGACGAAAGCAAGCGTATACGTGTTGATGTTGCCAAGACGCGAAATTATTTCCTACTCACACATCTGCGGGTTAACTTCTGTTTATATTTTGGTGTAATTATGATGTGTATCTAGTGTGCTGGCAGATATAATTGCTAAAACAGCATTGTTGCACTGATGCCATAAACTGTTTTTACACTATTAAACGTTCTGGACATTGCAACCTGGAGTCGGAAATCCCACATGATTATGTCACGGCCAGGTTTAAAACTGGTAGGGGATGTGTCGGAGATTTTCCTCCCCGTTCCATCCCCTTCGGATGTCATCGTTACCTCCAAGAGTAGGCTGTGACTTCACGCACTAAATATACAGATTTCCTGCTAGTGCAAGCTAAAATATAATGTAAATGATATTTCTACTTCAAACAGCATGTAAAAGGCCTATGTCCCTCCTGGACGGATGTTCCACACAACGATACACCCATGTTAACTTGCATGATTAATGATTAATGCATTGCTATAGATAGATAGATAGATAGATAGATAGTTTATTGCATGAATTGTGCTCCAGAAAAGGGTTAAAACGCATAGATACATACATAAATGTACACACATATATACATACAAAATATACAAACATAACATAATATACACAGTAAAATAATAGATAGGGTACACATACTAAAATACCTCATTAAAAACTTGATGGCGGATACTGCTTGCTTAATGGCACGGATATATAATGAGATATTACACAATGGTAATGTTATGCAGTATTCAATTATCTGTAGTACTGAAGCAGTCAAATACAAATTTTGCTGCATTCTTGGTAATTATTTTGTCTGAACATGGAGGTATAAATCGGGAGGAGACGCAGATTGGGGTGATGAAAATGTTCAATGTACGATACCGACACAGTAATGTATAGCGGATTAACCTGAGGGATTATAGCTGACTCGGCCATGTCCGCCGTTGATTCGGGGTAGTCGATTTCACGCGCATACGTGCCATGGACTTGCTGTCGACCTATTAAGCGTTGTGTATTCGAAGTGGCTATTGCCAATTAACCTCCAGCTGCGTTGATCACCATCGGGCGTAGTTTGTGTAAAAGAAGTTTTGAAGAGACTTAGATCACTTGAATTACTTATTATATTTTGTCAACATGAGAAGTTCCAGGAGTAGAAATTTTGTAACGGAGCGTACACGTGCCCGGTTAATGATTTTTGCAAGAAATACTTGTCCGTAAAAATGTTTTTTATTTGATGACTAATTATCAGATAAGTAATTCATATTCCAAGACTTGTATATCAGGGCCCCTTCTCATACGGGTTTCGAAGCTCATCAACTTTCAATTTCACGGTAATTTCTTAGTTCATTCAAGATATATTTTGAAATAGATTAAATAATAAATAAATAACAAGGAGAGAGCGGAGGGAGATATAAATAGAAGAGAAGAAGCGATTATGTACAATTTCGTCCGTCAGTTTATCGGTCAGGTTATATTGGTAAATAGGTCGGTTCCTGCACACAAGCGACAGTGTCTCCGCAGCTGTTCCATGTGCAGGTCCATTATCCTGGTAATGATACAATTAATCGCATTTTATGTATTTATAGGTACACCATATCATCAGTTACTGGAAGTAATGATTGTAAGCTTAACTGGTGTACCATTTCTTAATAGCAATCGTTTGTATGCAGACTAGAGGTTATAATTCATCTTTTGTTAATCTTGTTGCAAAATGTTCCAATAAACTGTTTCGATTTCAAGACAGATGGTAAGCATGATAAATAAAACTACATCTTACAGTTTTATTCCAAGTTACTTTGGAAACACGTGAAAATTGCGCCGTTAGACTGCGTTGTATCTTGTGTAGATTGCTTTCAGAATTCCGTCGCCAAGTTATGAGACGTACGAAAGAAATTCTCCACTTTTATAACGAATATTTTTGGTATAACATCTCACTCGGGCAGATTCTCAAGCGATGTGTTAATTAACATTTCCTGTTTCCAAAGAATTAAGGAAACTATGTTATTGATACCGTGCTGGGTATTCATTAATATTTATCCATTAAACTGATGTTAAATATCGCTAGTCTGGCTTCAAATATAAACTAGAGCCTTAGGCACTGAAACGGGGCTATTTAAATGTAAAATAGGCTGTTGGAATAATTCCACTAACTCTTTGATGTTCAGTTCCATGGCGAAAAGCCATACAATTTATAGTCTCGCATATTTCTCTCACTAAAGATTTATAGTGCATATAGTGTAATTGTACACATATAAATATTTAAAAAAAAATAACTTGTGACTGATGGGACAGACATTTATTATGAAACCAACCTGGTGAAATGATAAATAATGTCTTCTCTGCATGTTACCAATATTTGTAAAATATTTTTACTTTTGATTATAGAAAGATACAATGTAAAATCCTCATATGGCATATTATTTACATGTACCGGTACCTCCACTTGCCAGTACACCCCTATAGTTAAGTTTGGAAGGTTATAAATTCTTACAATGGTTGTATGCAGACTTGTTATATAGCTTACTGCTGTCTAAACATAATGACTCATACTTTGACCCTATCAATTGACCCTATCAGCTAAGTAAATCAAGCCATTGACCCAGGTCATGCATGTGTCTTATTTTCTGAATGGTATAGAGGGTCTAGTGGAGAGAATGTTTGTGTGCTAGCCCTAAATAACATAGCCTGTATACAATTTCTGCAAGAATGGAAGCCCAGAAAATTAGAATTTCTTGCCAACATGGCAAACATATGATAAGTCTGCCTTAAACTATTTTCTTCTGTATATGTTAAGTGTTCTAAATAAAGTTTTTATCAACCAGCGATTTATGACATCCTCTCGGTAAAACACTCTGAGTCAACCTCTGGATAGTATCCATTTTTTATTCATGCTCTAACGCAGGAAATCTATGTGAAAATCACACCTGAACATATATAAGAATAGCAGAGAATATTTAACTTCACTAATATAGACCAGGTGATACGAAATCTAACCAAAATAGTTGACCAAACTGTCTGCAGTAGCTGAATAACTTGAGGACTTTTTTCTTCTGCTCTTCCTCTCAAGCCTAAAGCAGTTGAATAACGACCAGTCACCTTGGCAACGGTATCAAATGTGCTGAAGTTTTTCCTGACTAAAATACAGGACCATTAGTCCCTACGGGCCTACATAGCCCCGTGAAAAAGTGTTCTTTTCCCATTGTGAGGAACACCGCATGTATATATTTTTCGTGGTATTTACAATAATTTGTCCTGACTTGAGTGATATCTTTTTCTTGATTATAAATACCTGCAATCGCAATCTTCTAACGGCAAAACAATAACATTCAATGGGCCTGTCAATCTCAAAAGCGACCGTTAAACGATCGCACTGCCAATTGTGTATTCGCAGATTACTCACCGAGCAATCAGCTCCCACAGGGTTATAAACAACGGACGCCGGGTCATTACTTAATAGCTTTTTTGAAGCATCAAATACAGAGAAAATGCCAAAGTAATGCTTACCAAATCCTATTTTATTCAAATTGAGTTAAAGCCTCCCGGAAATGCTAAACAACAGGATATAGATCTGTTTATGACCTTTAACATAAGTACACGTATAACTTTTTCTCGATTTGAAATGCGGAAAGTGGGTTATTTTGTCATTAAAACTGTGCAATTATCATAGTTTGGCAGAAGTCACCATGTATTTCAAATGGAGAAATATGTATATTTTCAGTCGCTTATTTTACACGAACGGGATAAACCTCCTGTAAGAACCATAGATTTTCCGATTCCCTATAGTAATAGCTACTCGCTCACATTTTGGGGTCATGTCTGGAAATGAGGAAGTTAGCATAGGTAGTTCCTACTAACGAAGCCATGTCATCTTGGCTATAATGAGACATACTGCCACGACTCAAATACTGTGATAAGGGAAACTATTTCAAATAAATAAACATGACATATGCGCATAATTTTCACTTGGTGATTTCAATTTGTGGAGACTGCATGCGCACGATGACACCTCACTTCCGGCCATTTCTAATTTAACAGAAAGGAATCGCAGGATCAGAGAGCGGCAGCGTACATTGAACATGAAAGACACGCCGCCCAGCTGGACGGCTTTTCAAAACACAAGAGCTCAGCGGGCCTGAGCGCTGGCCAGTCAGTCCTGGCTTGTGGAACAGTCTCCTTCCGATTTATACCTCCATGGTCTGAACAACTTAACAGTTTTATAAAAAGACTATCGTTTGATATATCGGATGTAACAGACTCAATATTCTTCAACAATATATCTCGATGTGCATTAAAAGCAGTACAGCACAATAGGAAGTGTTTTCATCTCCAATTATCTGACAAGTTGTACAAAGTCTGTCACATCTGGGAGTCTTGGTATACCTGCCACTTTCTATTGATAGTCAACTGCGTGACATATCGGTTTTCAAGTATTAGCAGATTTTTTAATCAACAGACCGATAATAGTTTCCATCAATACGAACCAAATGTACATGCGGAGTTATTTGCTAGAGGACGAATAATTTAGTAGCCATAGTTTGTGTTTTTCACACATATGCTTACTCGTAAACGAGCGTTTGCTATCAAAACAAATGATTTGTTGTTGTTTTAGTCCGCCATCTCGACTTACACAAGTAGTTAGAAAGATCCATTTTGCCTACACAACCTGCAGCACATTTTGATCATCCCTGTATATATTGGAATCGGGCAGATTTGACTATTAGTATCAGGCGATTCAAAACAATTGATGAAAATGATCAAATCTCAGCTTTCCGGTGCCATTTTTAGCGCTCTATTATTTTGAACGTATGCGCTTAGTTTCACAAATGCGTGTAAGCCCTATTCCGATCATAAACCGATAATAGTTTCCATCAATACGAACCAAATGTACATGCGGAGTTATTTGCTAGAGGACGAATAATTTAGTAGCCATAGTTTGTGTTTTTCATATATATGCTTACTCGTAAACGAGCGTTTGCTATCAAAACAAATGATTTGTTGTTGTTTTGGTCCGCCATCTCGACTTACACCAGTAGTTAGAAAGATCCATTTTGCCTACACAACCAGCAGCACATTTTGATCATCCCTGTATATATTGGAATCGGGCAGATTTGACTATTAGTATCAGGCGATTAAAAAAAAATGATGTAAATGATCAAATCTCAGCTTTACGGTGCCATTTTTAGCGCTCTATTATTTTTAACGTAAGCGCTTAGTTTCACAAATGCTAAGCCCTATTCCGATCATAGCTTATCAGTGATCCATAATATAAATATTTTGAGTGGCAATTCAGCCCCCTTCCTGGTTTTTTCGTGAATATACCTTTTCAATCTGTTAATATTACTCAGACGCAATGAAAGTCACATAAAGCTATCACTCACTATTGTATAAGGGCTTATATGGGTACGGACATTTTCCACTCGGAAAATTCCCCATTGGACAGTTGCTCGCTCCATCTTTAACCCAGAGTATAAAAATGTCATTTACAATAAAAAAAATCACACACACACAAATGACCTATTATTTCTCATTAAAGCACGGAAAACTTACAGAATACAACAACTGTCCACCTTCACTTATTTGGAAAACAAAGAAGAGCCTGTCTGTACTATATACCAATGATATTAAACGCACCTGTTATACTGTTCAAAAGAAATACCAAATGTCTTACATGAATATTGTGCTATACTCATGTCCACTATATGGTCGCTAAACATTATCTGAAATATAACACTGAAAGGCATAACTATTCTTATTTTTCTATGGGTTCAATTCAAAGTGTCTAAGTGGGGAAATGTCCATTCTATCCATGTTATTTCGGGCTGAATTGGCAAGTAAGAGATCCAAGTAGTTGCACTACTCTTTTGAGAACACAGTAGACTGAACATATATTACACGCCAATGCTAAGATTACGCTGTATCACGTAACACGATGAACTTGGCAGTTTGAAATGAATGTAAACAAACTGGGAACTTGTCAATATTCGAGATACAAGTTGACTGGTAGATCTGAAGATAAGGGTGTGAGGAGTGATCAATGTACAGCTGCCTTCAAAATATATACCGGTGTGAGCTGATACGGAAGGAGTGGAATACCACTGATTGCAACTCTCAACTCCACAAGTCATCACATTCGTGTGGTTGAAAGGCAACAAAGTTATTTTCAGTACTTTTATAATGGCGTCGACAAGGATGCTCCCCAAAACTATGTAATTACATCCTGCCCACAAGAAGCAATGGCACTCAGAGTTATTCATGGGAATATAATTCATGTGTTTGTAATAGATTGTCACAGTCCAGGATTAATAATCATGAACATGATTCAGGTTTTATACGCTACAAACACACAGTGCCTCAAACTCACAGTGAGTAAGACGCCATAACAAATATCAACAGAAATGAGGCGTAGATAGTGTGTATATGAAATATGTATGTACTTGTACATCAAATGTCGGTTTAGTTGTGAGATAACAACCATGCAACCAAGCAGTATATCCTCTACTATAATTGCCTCTGTGGTTGAAAAGATGAGGTGGTATATGGGGTGGTTTGTCTTGTTTAATACCGGGACTTAAAATAACAATTCACGATAACCGTCTATTTCAACAAAATTTGGTAGACACATTGCTTAATATATGCGCAATAATTTTTTTGAAGATTCAGGTAAAACAGAACGAAACAGAGTGGCTGTGTGTCGATTAGGCGTGGGGGGGGGGGGGAGCTGTCGTTCATGTACGAAATTACACAAGAAAAATGAAAATAATATGATAGGAGCCGTCTGTTTCAACGAAATTTGGAACACCTCTTCCTCAATGTATAATCAACAAAATTACGAAATTTATCGAAATGTGCATTAAGACGATCAAGAAAATTAAAAATGTTTGTACCTGGTAC
This sequence comes from Hanleya hanleyi, assembly GCA_036873755.1. Classification (NCBI taxonomy): domain Eukaryota; kingdom Metazoa; phylum Mollusca; class Polyplacophora; order Lepidopleurida; family Hanleyidae; genus Hanleya; species Hanleya hanleyi. The sequence goes on from JAVTVY010018202.1 coordinate 53,185, forward strand.
CCAACAATGATGTGTCACCGATGTGATTGTGAGGCGATTTGAAAAACAAAATAATTGTTCGGTCATCACGTGACTCGTCGAATGGCCGTTTCAATGAGAATACGTGGTCCGTTCATTATATCGTAATTGTTACAAATTTAACGAAAACCATACTGTGACAAACCCACTTCAGTCATTTTTTGTTGTAACTGTGCGTGTGTGTGTTCGCGATAGTTATAGACACCGAATCACTGAAAGACATCAAACAACGACTACGCTTGGAAAAACAAAATCTGAAGAGTATGTACCGGCCAAGAATTTTGAAAATTGGCTAAAGATAAAGTTAACGTATGCTTGATAAAATAAATTCAGCATGATTGGATGGTATAATGGGCTACAATGAAACGCGTCCCCGTCACCCCTTCCCACCTCGCCTCCTCATCCCTCTCTAATTCTCGTACTTTTGCCACTGGGCAGAAAGAACCTCTTCCCCCTCCGGCAATTTATAAACGTCGTAAATATTCAGTAGGCCATGCCGTACTCCACCTCAGGTTTGCGATGCTATTTCAAGTTAAATGAAATAATTTCGTCTTAGCACAGCTTTACTCAGCAAATGAGATACAATCCAGACCGTACCTGTACTTACGAACCCTTCTTGCTGATTTCCACTCATATTTGGTGATTAGCAGCAGATATGGAAAGTTAAACCTCGCTGTCGTCTGCGCGTCACCGATAATACCGATAACAGACACACCCGTCCTGCCTCACGAACATTAATCTCTACCACTGCCTCGGGCCTTGACATCAAAGATCAACCGCCCAGATATAATCGGTCATTTCTTTATTTGTCACCACTAGCGGAAACACATTTGGGGCATCTAAACGCTGATTTTTACAAACGTCACCAGTATAATCAGTTTAAGGGAACGATAACACTGGTGACATTAAGGAAAATCAGCAGTATGGGTTAGTGCCAAAACGGAACGCACAATACCGCTAGTGGTGACATTTTCTTGAAATCATCGATTGCGTCGAAACAAGATCAGTAGGAAAAGGGACCAAGTTACTGGTGATTTTTTTGGCACTTTGTCACCACAGCTTGTTCACAGTGCGGTCAACAGTTTTCAAATCCGTATCCCTCAAAAATATTCTTAATCCATATGATTATCGTACCTTTGGTAGATACTTCATGTAGGAGGTTATTGCCTGAATCGTTGTGCAGCTTAAAAGGCTCAAGACTATACATATTGTTGTCCCCAGAATTGGCTATTTTATGCATTGTCTCGTGATTCTTACATGGAGTATGAACCAAACCTTCCACCCCAGATGGTGCACCAGCTGTCCAAACTCCGTATGCTGGAATATCTATACGACTTCCTATGTATATTTTTCGAACCCCACTACACAGAAAAAAATAATTCTTAAAAATTTAAGGTAAATTCCCCGTCTATTACACCAGCGGAATATTCCATACCATGTTAGGGAATTCCCTTAACATACTACGGAATATTCCTTATTGAATTTTTGAGGAATATTCCGCTGGTGTAATAGTAGGGGAATATTCCCTAAATTTCAAGGATTTTTTTTTCTTTCAGTGTAGTATATGGGTATATTGATGCCTTTCCGGAGGAAATGTGAGTATCCTACTATCAGAATGCATCACTATGCAGCATTTGAAACTTTTCTGTGAGGGACGTCTTCATAAATGTTCCAATGTTCTTAAAAGTGAAGGTTGAGGCTACACCGTTTTACATCTAGTTTTGATGTAATGGGCATGCCCATGCAGTTCAAAACTCGAGAATCGGGATTGAGGTCGGGATGTATCAACTTTTTACTTGACACCAGAAGTCTGAAAGCTTTTACAAATCGAAACTGTACCGTCAAAATGTAACAGAAAACATCATTTTGTATCTAGATTAACAAAAAACAACTCCAGAGGCAGAACGTCCAGATCCGTTGGAAAGAGGCGGGTAGTGAATTGCGCTTGAGGTATCTTTACGTATAACACTCTTCTTGTGATGTCGAACTATTCCGTCAAAATGCATCACAACAATAAGTAAAATCTCGACAAGGACCATACAGCAAGGAAGCGTAAATTTTACTTCAAAAACCTCGCTGCTTTTCAATTTAAAAACATAAGTCGCAAATATGCAATCAAACTGGACCAAAATGTGCCATTTGACGTCAAAACTTTTCTAAGCAATTAGGGGCGCCTCCACATTAAACAACCAAACTTACGAGCGACAACTGGGCCTCATTTTCGAATTTATTCGTCGAAATTTGGAAGGCGTATCTCCAACGCTTTCGGTCCCCAGAGGTTCTGGGTGAGCTGCACGTCCTATCGTGTGGACCACAGTACAGCATATCGATGTCTTTGATCAGTAATTAACAGTGCTCTTAGATTGATTAAACTGTACACTAGTCTATTACGGCGATTAATCGTACATGGCTGTGGGATTCTCGTCTCCCAAGAGGCAATCATAAATGTCAAGCTGATCAGAAATGATACAAAAGTTGCCATTTCGTTATGGCAATATCATCGAGGGCATCTCTCCTGGGGGATAGATAGGCTAACCTAAACGGATATAGAGAATATTGGCGTGACTGGCTGAGGTATTTGACAAGAAAGAAACGAATACGCATGATTTGAATTTCAACACATTGTGAACAATTAGATCTCTTCTCTATGTGGACATACTTGACCGACTGGCTCTACCGTGGGTCACGTGATACAGCTATATACCACTGTTTGTCATCTCCAAAATTTCAGTGTTTTATTTGAAACTTTAACTTTTTTGTCCCACGTATATATACCTTTTTATACAATATATACCATCCGCCGCCATTTTGTAGAAAGACGATGGTGTGTATTGTGTGGGTGCATTGTGCTTCTGTGTGTGAGAGAGCGGGAGGGGGGGGGAGGGTACCAGGGATAAATCCAGATATTGTAGAACTTTCTATGTAGAAGAGTTCGCGCATTGCGCGGTGCAAAGGACGACTGCCGAAAAGTGGCGAATCATGTCTAGATTTAGATACTATTTGATAACAAAATGGTGGACACCACCTCTCCTTCGTCATGAAAAGACGGGAAAGTAATCAATATATTTCTGACCTTTGCAGAGTCTTCCATCATTATTAGGCTTACTCTTCTATTTTCAATGATCGAGGAACATTATATGTTTGTACTAATCTCCCATTCTAAAAACCGAAACAAACAAACCCAACAATATTGCTCCAATCAATATATAATAGGTTCGAGTAATTTATTCTCGTTTGGGTGCAACTAACATACATTGTACACAACCAAGTACCAACAGCTGTCTCGTTTGAGTGCAACATTAATTTGTACACGACCAATTACCAACAGCTGATCGTTTTATATGCCCTGTCTGCATTAAAAACCCAGAGATAAACCCTAGTAGGCCAAAACTCTGGGAAAAGCATAACAAGCATTCGAATTTAACATATAGAACAATGCGAAATGCTATTAAAATTTTCGGAAAATTGACTCAGTGAATACATTAGGAGTATGATATAAGGCAGCATCCTGAAAACATGAATCCTAGAACTAAATCTTAATCCCCCATTTTTTAATAAAGCGAATAAAATTTGACGTGTTGCACGCTTGAGAATTCACCCTAGAATGATCAAACCAGTAGCCGCTGCTACAAATAACCGCATGGATCTTAGCCACGCCCCCTTTTCACGTGCCCCCATGACGACATTTACCCGAATCGTACAAACATCAATTTTCGTCTCCACTTCGTGCCTACACAAATTACATATAATTTTGCTCCATCCTGCATGCAATCGCTTCGATTGATGAGGTGTTAAGTTCATACACAATATCAAAACGCTTAAAGTCAGGAAAACAAAATCTGTTGTTCCTCGTACTTAAAGTGTCACTTCACAATGATGTATTTTTTCATGTCGAAACAAAATATGGATATAGTGGAGAATCGTTATTTGAGGCGGATAAATTTGTCTGGTGTGATGTTTTTTGCACGACAAACGAGAACACAACGCCACGATGGCCCTGCTGGGGGACAGTTTTGTATTTAATCCTGATCATTTGCAATCTTGAGAAAGCAGATAGATTTAAAACGGCCCCGGTATGATACGGTTTCAATTCAGTTGAGGCTGAGCAAAAGGCAAAATGTATCCGAGACTCGGACCAGTTTGCAACGAGATCGAGGCCGTACACTCTAAAAAATCGAGTGGTATTTGTTCTAAATCTGTATGGATCTGATAGATGTATAGATACTTTAGATAATGTCGGTTCACAGAACAAGACAATATTATCCCACTCTGGATATTATCACCAACACATGCAAAATTCAGTGATTAACACTTACAAAAAATATGTGGAATATATAGAGAAATAAGCATATCGCATAAATTATTTTGTGTGTGTGTACTTATAACAGTGTGGTAAATAAAACTTCTGGCTATATATAGCCAGTGGTTCCATTTAGAACCAAATTGGTTATGGATAGAACCATATTGTTCGATATAGAACCGATCCGTCTCACGTACAAAGTCTTTTGCCAAGGTTATATATGGAACCTACTGGTTTTACATAGACCCAACTGGTTACAAAAAATGTATATTGAATAAAAAGTTCCATAGCAATAACTGATATTCACCACTCATCTCATTATAAGTGAGTATGTCAAGAGCTGTTCAGTCATATCACGACGACCCAGTAACATTATCCGGACACCGATCCAATTAGGCCAGAAAGCCACCACAGTGCGGTCATCTCAACATGGACAAATGTAAGAAATTGCAAACAAGGACTCTGAGTTAATTATCTCAAACTCCGGTACAATATGATTTTTGGATCAGTGCTAATGATGTTGGGATCCGAAATAATTCTGCGTTTCTGTTGGATGATTCTCTCGACGTCCGAAGTAATTCTGCATTCTCATTGGATAATTATTGGATCCCCATTGTCGAACCCTATCGGAGTTCGAGATAATTAATGTATGTTTTAAGATTAATCATTCGACCAGAATGTCATTCTACTGTAATATAAAATCTGTGTCGCATACAAAGAACATTCAAACCGAAAAGACAGTGTTTTGTTTTGTATCAAAGATTCCTGGGGAAAAGTGGTTCATTCACGGGGCTTTATTTTCTAATTTACCGGTTATTTTGCTGCCCCCTGTGTAATGATGGAAAGGTAGGGGATGAATATCATTTTATAGATGAATGTAAAAGTTTAGCTCATTTAAGGGCAGAACTGATCCCCGAATATTATAATAGATCCAATAATATATACCATTTTAAAGCACTATTTAAAGCAAACCGTAAAACAACATATAAGCTATGTACCTTTATTAAGAGGGGCCTAGAAGTCCTCAATATTGAATGAACAGAGTGTCAGGTTAGCCGCCATGGCATTGTTAATAAACATTGCATATATGCTCCATACTTTGTACGAAGTCAGAGCAATACACATATTTGAATGTTGGTATTATATTGTACTGACGACAGTATTCTGGGAGAGTCCCATTTTAGGACAGTTCAATCATAGTATGCCATGGCCACAGTGTTATGCTTTCAATTATGGAGTATATATCAGGACCCTAGCAGGCGAAACATTCCTATTTCAACAGTATTCCAACGGCTTTTCAACAATATTCCAGCAGCATTCCAATTCATTTTCTGATATTCGACATCACTTTACCTACAATTTCAAGTTAGGTAACTCTTGATTTGCCAAAAGGGGATAGATTTGTTGAAAGTGTTGTGAACAAATGGGAGGAGAACCAAGGTTCAGATCGACGTGAGTGACGTCCAGAAACAAACGACTTATTCTTTTGCCTCACATCGGTCAATTTGGAATTGCGCGTACATGCCGAAGATAGTCTCTTAAAATACAGATCAAAATAGTCACCCTCGCGAGCCATTGTATCGATCGATCTGTTAAAATAGGATTTACCGGGACGTCTGAACATTCTCCAAAACAAGTTTCCAAAACAAACCTCTCCCACCCACACATATTACCCGTCCCTCTCCAACCCGCCCAGACATTTGGACCTTTGACTTTTGATATATGCTGAATAGAAATGGAGTCTCTTCTGATTTACTGACATTTACCCGAACTTTTGTTGTTAGCAGTTTATGGAATTTAATTTCGAGGTATAAGCGGAGTTCCCATCCCCCGCTGCTATAATCAATAGCTGCCGTCGCATTACTCAGAGGTGCGGGTTTCCACTGCCTCCAAAGGTTAGAGCGGCCAATTTATCGCAATTGTGAAAACCTATTCTTTTAATTTTAACATTTCCGTCCTACCCTCTGCGCTCTAAAATTGATTTCCCTGAGTGATAAATCACTCGAAACAGATATGGCGCAGTACATGGGACCAATTAACAAAATATCTTCTCTTGAGATTCAAACAAACAACACAACTATCACAAATGACTAATCGTACACTTTCGACATTTACTGAAACTAGACAGCAACATTTTCTAGCGTCCGCGCTCTAAGGGTGATTTCCCAAAGCAATACATCTATATGTAACGGGTATCGTGCAGTACATTAAACCAACTAACAATATCTACTCTTGAGATTCAAACAAATTGGCGCTCAGCAGTGATTCCCAGAGTGACAACACTCAATGAAACTAATATCACATAATGACACCAACGGATTCACGTCTCTCTTGGGTTTTCAACAAATACGTCTGATAATTAATTGTTAATGTCATTTCCCAAATGCTCTCATTCACACGATGCGTCCGTGAGCATAAATATACACGGATTCTACGTTGGGAGATTGCAGATAATGCTAACATAGGCTTCAATAACAGCGGCGGGTAACGACGAGACGTGATCTGAACAACTTGGTGACCCAATTATTGTGCACGAGGCAGACGAGTACTACTAGCGTTGCGCTGGTGGTCATGCGACACCTTCAAACAGTTTTTGTTCTGTAAACGAAACTGTGGACATGAATATTGAAATGGATTCTCATTTAACGACAAGCCATGAATTTACAAACACCGATGACGATTTACACCAGTACTTACATATACGTAAACAAGCAAACACACGTGACATTGTTAAAATATGTGCATTGAATGTGTGCGGACTTAGATCCAAACTCTTGGCCCCAGATTTTGAAGGCTATATTTCAGACTATGACATACTATTTTTAAGCGAAGTAAAAATGAATAAATATGATAGCATTAATGTGAATGGATTCAAAGCAGTCTCCAAACTCCGTGAGAATAATGAATTAAGTGACAATAGATCTGAAGGTATTGTTGTTTTAATAAGAAACAGTCTCGCCAAATATTTTAAGGAGATACATTCTGAAACACCTTATATTAAGTGGATGGAAGGTAACGCGGAATTATTCGGCGTAGATATTTTACTTGGTGCAGTCTACGTGCTTCCTGAAGGCACGAAATATGTGGATAATGAATGTTTTGATGACATCCAAAGGGATATATTGAAAGTTTCTTGCAATTATGCACATGGATGCTTAGCAGGTGACTGGAACGCCAGAACAAGAGAACTGAAAGATTACGTAGAAATTGATGAATTTATTTCTGATCAATTAGATTTGAACGTCGGGATGGATATAGTAATGTCTGGACCAGCGTACTTAAGAGACATGGGTATTGGTCTGGAACGTAAATCTTTAGATTCTGGAAGAGTGAATAGCTGGAGATATAAGTTATTAGAAGTATGTAAGGAAACAAACATGTACATTGTGAATGGTCGAGTTGGTGTTGATCGCGGTATGGGTAACATCACCAGTAGTGGAGTTTAGCCTGATAGACTACGCTATAGTATCACAATGTATGTTTCCATTGATTAACAATTTTGAGGTTTTGGAGTTTAATCCTTTGCTATCGGACAAGCATCATCCGATTGCTATGAATATTTTAATTCCCAATGCCATAAAGTTAGATGAATATAACCAGAAACCCAAATTTACTCTAAGGAAATGGGATGAAAGAAAATCAGATGAATATCACGACCAAATTAATAAAGACCTATTGCATGAGCTAGCCATGGAATTGGATAAAATGCAGTTTACTGATGAACTTGCTTTAGATGGAGCGAGCAATATGGCATGTGAACTTGAGAATTCTGAACGGATGCCTGTCACTAAGGAGGGTGTAGATAATATTATGACTAGAATAAATACTATTTATATAGAAACTGCAGAGAGGTTATTTGGTTATCAAAAAATAATTAAACGGGGAGGATATAAATTGAATAAACCATGGTTTGGAGATGAATGTAAAGAGAAAAGGTGGCAGTTTACTTTAGCTAGAAGAGCAAATAAAAATATAAATCTGAACAGACCAAGACATCAATGAGAAATGCCAGTAGAAACTATAAAAGATGCCTAAATAAACATTTTAATCGATATAAGGCTGAATGTGCTGAAAAAATGAGAAACCTGAATAAAAATGATTCGAAATCCTATTGGCGGCTTCTCAAAACCAGTGATAAATGTACAAGTGCTACTGAAATTGACTTAGAATCTTTCACTGAATATTTCAAGAAATTAAACGAATGTAATGTGACTAATGCTGGAAATCCTCTGTTGATCGAAGAAAGTGACCCCCCTAATTATTTGATTAATATGCCTATATCTGCCGATGAGATAACAAATGCAATAAATGACTTAAAGAAAAATAAAGCCTCGGGGATGGACAAAATTTGCAATGAATACATAAAATATACTGCTGATATTATGTTACCAGTTTATGTTAAATTATTTAATATTATTCTGGATTCTGGATTTATCCCTGAATCTTGGCTGACTGGTATGATAAAACCAATATATAAAAACAAAGGGAAAACAGATGACCCAGATAACTATAGAGCAATCACTTTACTAAGTTGTGTGGGGAAAACCTTCACTGCCATTATTAACAAAAGATTGTCGAATTATGCGGACTCTATCAGTCTTCTGTCAGAAGCACAGACAGGATTCAGAAAGAATTATTCCACATTAGATAATATTTTTGCTTTACATGCTTTAATAGAAATTTTCAGGTTGTCTGGGAAGAAACTGTATTGCGCTTTCATAGATTTTAGGAAGGCCTTCGATAAAGTTTGGAGAGAAGGCTTGTGGTATAAACTAGTAAAAAGTGGAATTAATGGTAAATGTTTTATGGTTATTCAGAACCTGTATAACTCTATAAAATCATGTGTTACGTCTGGTGGGAATATTGGAGACTTCTTTGATTGTAAGATAGGGGTTAGACAGGGAGAGAATCTATCCCCATTGTTATTTTCTATATTCTTGAATGACTTAGAATCTTTCTTGGAAAGCGAAGGTATAGTCGGATTACAAAGGAAAGTATTACAGAATAACACCAAAAATATTTTGATGAAATGGTCAATATTTATTAAGATAGCATTACAAGTTCAAGGTTAACATTAATAATATTATAATGCATGCGAATGTTCTATTTTCCGCCATCTTCAAACAGAATCAAATATTGTACCTCGCGTACCACCTTGTGGCTTTTCGAGTGAATAAACTATGTCTATGTCTATGGTACGGTATATTTTAAGTTACGGTACATATATGGTGTGTTTTGATAACCAGATTACACAATTAGACCTGTTCACTGTTTCTCATCGGCCAAACCCCTCTATAATATGTGAATATCAGGCTGATAATATGAAAATCTAAACGCCATTATTTTTACCGTTCTAGACAGAAGACGCACAGGTCAATTCCTGTGAACAGAAGAGATTTCCAGTCTTCCACAGTATTGAAACAATGTTATCATCAAACACATCGAGTGTAGAGAGAAAACTTGAGAATAAGACACATTCACATTACCCACTTCCAACACGGTACCCGTGCAGTTACCCGGCACAGTCACCATACCAGGCACAATACCCGTTCCAGCCGTTGTACTCTTTCCCGGGACAGTATACATACCAGAAACAAAGTCGTTATGCCAATCCACTAACAGTCCATCATAGTCCAGCTGGTCACCAGACGACAAAGAAAACCACCGGTGAAATTATTAAAGGTACGTCATACTGAAAAAGTAGATCTAGAGCTGAAGAAATATCCGTTAAATTATTGTAAAAATGTTGGTAGCTCGTGCCACAACATTCCCCATACTTATCTTTATGCGAAAATATCCACTGAACCATGTCGCTATAAACCTCCAGTGTTAAATGATTCCACGTTCGTTAGTTACCTAAATAAATTTTCTGATATAAATATGAGCTATCTTTTGAATTACAGATCAGATTGATGCGAATCAATTCAATGACGTATGTAGTGTCTATCCATCTCCGGAAATCAACAATATTGGCTCCACCTACAATCTGAGCCCTGTTTCACTTGGTAACAACACCAGTGGTTACCAGTCATCCAATGGTAGCACTCGTGATTCATCCTATATATCAACGCCAAGAGAATCTCCTGTATCAATAGACGGCGCTTATTCGCAGGAATCAACCAACAGTGCTAGTGTCTCACCTTACCAGACTCCAACTTGTGGTTCATCTTGTGACAGGACGTCTCTCCCGTCCCAGTCACCTCTGAGCTTCACCCCGACCAGTTCCATGTCACCAACGCCCGAATGCTCAGTACCGATAAAGAAGAAGAAGTCCCGTACAAACTACACAGCGGACCAGTTGACATCTCTGGAAGCCGTTTTCAATGAGAACGGCTACCCGGACTGTGACAAGATGGAGGAACTATCTTTGCAGTTGGGAGTTGCCGAGCAAAGAATTAAGGTGAGCAAACTTTTTGTCTTGTTTTATCAAAGTTGATTAGATCAATTTTCCTCCACAATGCCTTGTTTACTATTATGATGCAACCACCTGAAACTGTATAATTAAAGAAACTTTTGTCTTTTTCTTCAGGTCTGGTTTCAGAACAAGAGAGCCCGATGGAGGAGGAAGAACCCCCACAACCCCCACATGTCCGTCAATCCCTACACGACACCAGTAGCCTATGGCGACCATAGTGCTCTCAGCGGAATATTCAGGTTGCACACCACTAAATGATGGCCTTACTATTTATGTAGTAAATTGGCATGGCACATCCAAGCAAAAAGGTATTCCCAATATTTCGCGGCCACTAATAACATGTATCATCAGATAGATTGACCTTTTGCCTTCAAAAATATCAAAAATTGAGGGTATGTTATGTACCATTTTTCTTGGCTAAAAACGTCTCTTGTGAATGAGGTCATAGGATCAGACTCACTATGGCAACCATTGGGGGTGTGTCAGAAAGTTTTAATAGAAATATATTTTTTATCTACTATGTGACCAGAAAACTTATATAATTCTGAAGACCACATATTGTATGAACAAATGAAAAAATATGAAACTAACCATTCCACTTCCGGGAGGAATATGGACCAATCCCAAAAGCCGATTTTTTACTCTCCGGGATAATCCTCGGTACAAGAAATCATCCATTTGGTGGTGTGTAACCTATACAGCTTTGCCTACACCGACGCCAACCAGTGAAGTGACATGTGCTAGACCATCTAAAACTATCCATCATCAGTCCCTTCCCATGATGCAACAATCATCTCCTATGGCGGTCCCTTCCGGTCTTGCCTTATTACAGACAACCCACACCTTCTCTTATGTATCCATATCTGTAACTTGCGCTTCAGTAATATAGTGCTAATTATGTATCAACGTTATCGCAAGTTGACATACCGGTACGGTCAGTCTATTACCCTAGTACATGCTAAGGGTAAACATTTAGAGAGTAGAACTATTTATACAGTTACTGAATTGGATCTCAGTTTAACTTAACGTGCTGGCCTTTGTATGTAAGATATTATTTTTTCGTATAATTTATTGTCCAATAAATAGAAATACATCTATGAATCGTTTTTAAATCGATTTGTTTATTAGTAACATTTATTCCACCAATGTATGATGCTACTATGCTGCCTGAACTTCATTATAGATCACATTCTGGTTTCTCTTCGTTATGTTGACACTGAAAGAAGTTATTGGAATAAGATCACCGGGACCTCGGGCAAGATATTTAGGGGAGGGTGATTCTTCCTTTCGTCTTTTCTTACACTTGAATTTGAATTTGTATATATATTCAACTCATTGACCAGCTACAGGTTCTTGTTGCTTCAATACACTTTCTTGAAAAGCAACAGGAACTTGATAATGGCGACCATTTGGGGTACTAGAAAAGTAATGTTTACGTCAGTTTTCTTCAAAATTGCTGCTTTTCTGTGAGGAAAAGTGGGTAAAAGCTAGTTTATTTCACAACTGACCATTATTTACTAATTTATCAAGCAGTAAATCGGCTGCGCTGACAAAACTATATTCGCTAATATTCGCCGTCAAATGACCCACCATCCCAGGTAGCCTGAATTTGCCGTTCAACTTCTAGAATATTCAGCATATATTCGCCCCCATCTTTCGAGCTACGGCTGCCAAAAATTAGATCATCCCCCGAAACAATCAAAGCGAATATGGAAGATGGACAATCAAACTGTCTCCGAGTTTTTCTCTATTAAAATTTTAAAAAGTTGTTTTGATATTTTGTAGAGTTAAATATCATAGAAACATTTTTAAATATATCACAAACCATTTCTCGCCCAGTCAGGTATAGACTAATGACCAATAAAATCTCACCGGAAGTCAAGTCCTGATCATAATTTTAGGCCCCAAAAAATCAATGGTGGTTTTTTACCTTAATACTTATGCTCAACTCTCTTTGTTACCCTGCGTATTCATATCGTCATGTATGTGCATCTTGACTGATAGAGGCGCTTTGAACATCTAAATACCCAGAACAAAATGTTATCAACTTTGTAGACGGCTTATTAGATATTGTTTATTTCAGCCTCAAATTAACCACTCGGCGTTAGTGTGAGGAATCCACATGAACCAAGCATTAGCGCACAAATATAAGATAACCCAATCAGTGTCTCGAGCAGCCAAAGTTTGCATACCTAACGATGTTAATCAGTCGCAGAAAAAGTAGTGTATTAAAGGACATAGGTCTTAAGCAGATTAAATGAGCGAAGCTTGAAATTTGATGCGGACAGTGTAAAAAAAAATAGTTTGATTATCAACATGGAACTTCCTCATTGCCAACGACCATAAAGAATTGGGGAATCTATCGAGTTAGCCCACGGCATGCAGGGTAAACATTTAGAGAGTAGAACTATTTATAGAGTTACTGATTCAGATGTCAATTTAACATAACGTGCTGGTCTTTGTATGTAAGATGTGTGTAATTTCTCGTAGAATTTATTATCCAATAAATCGAAATGCATCTATGAATCTTTTTTAAGTTAGATTTGTTTACTAGTAGCATTTATCACACCAATGTATGATGATACTATACTACCTGAATTTGATGCTTTGCTATATTATTTTCTGAATCGTAAAATCTTAGCTGAGTTTATTTTTCTTAGCTTATCTACATCAAGTTACTCACTTAGATTATAATAATGACTTTTCGTCAGTTTTGAATTATCAGCTAGTGTTGGATTTCAGGTAAACTCTCATCCTAGTTCATGCTAAATAGCCACTCATGTGAGATCCTCTATTTATTCAGCCTGTTCATGATCATGAAATTCACACGGTTATAATATCAATTACCTCCCAGATCAACAACCGAGTGATTAATTTCATACCAGTGATCGATATCGCGATTGATTAATTCAAACCAATTGTTATCAAGCCAAGATAATAGAAAATACAGCACCCCATCGCCCGGTCCAAATGATGACAATCAATCAATTATTGTTGCAAAAAAAACAGTAATCATTAGCTTTGCATTTTGTTGACGTTAATTGCTTTGTTTTGTACTTGATCTGTCGTACCAAGATTATCTCTTGTAATATATACAAAGAATTTGAAACGTTAGAACTGGAGATAACAAGAAGGAATATACAGCTAAATTAAATGTTGATTTTTCAGTTTATTATTTTTCTGATCGATTTGTAATTTGTTCATTAGGAACTGCCTAAATATGGTTAACAAATCTCCATTTATTCCAATCAGCATATAATAAAGAACATGGTTATAACTGATGTTAAAGACTGTGTCAGCCAGCCAAAAAAGTAGTTACGGTAACACGCGAAAAACTCCACGTGTCACGTTAGTAAAGCTAAACATTTGTCTCTTTAATTCTGCACAAAAAGCTGTGTTTTTTACAGAAAGGAAAACCCGAGTTTGATATTGTTAATGTTCAGAGTTAAAAGTTACGTAAAACAGCGTCGATTGACTTTTGAAATTAGGCTGTCGTCTGTTGTTGGCTTTTTCTGATACATATTACATTGATTATTTTGTGTATATCTGAAATATGACACCTTGAACCAAAATAATATTTCTAGGTAATATCACGACAAATACCTTGACCTTGAAAATAATAGATTCGTTTTGGTTCAAGGTTTCATTCTTTGGATATATTAAAAACTCCATGCTAAAATGTACACGAAAAAGCCAAAAAACCGACGAAACTAAGCTCTACTTTAAATGTCAGTCGATGCTGTTCTACGACACTTTTGACTCTGAGCATTAACAATATCAAGTATGTTGTCTTCACGAAACACAGCTTTTGTCCACAATTGACAAAATTAATGTTTTGCCATATCAACGTAAAACTTGAGCAAGTTTCACGAATGTTACCTTAACTACCCTTTTAAGAATCTACGAAAAGTTAGAAGAATAGCGGAAGGTTATATATTACTTATCAAATGTTGAAACTCCAAAAAATATGTTGAAAAGTAGAAATGTATGATAGAAAACAAGATGTTTTCCTTTCCAGTTTGAAAATGATGAAGTATGCATATTAATCAAGATAATCTCTAACCTATGACTGTGACTGACTGGATTAACACATACAGCGTAACTGGATCCATTCACAACAGCACGAGGAGATTATCCACGCAACCACTGAACTGGATTATTACTGTCAGTCTGTAGAGCAATCATGAGATCCTTTGTTTCAAGGTATGTGATTGGCTGATTCTATTGTTTTGTCCTAATGACATTTTACTTTTATCGTTTAACTGTCAATTTCGTTACAATATCAACCATCAATTCCAAAGGATGAGATGATCTACTCTTCATTTTGACAGCTATGAGGGACAAAATAAAACATTCTCAATTTTAAGGTTGTCAGTACTACAATGGAATGCAAATGGCATTGCAAAACACGGAGACAATCTCAAAATCTCAGTAAATGAAATAAGCCCTGACATCATATGTATACAAGAAACATTTCTTAAGCCAGGAAAAAATAAATTTGCAATAAAGGGATATACGCCATATAGACAAGACAGACTAAACGGCCCAAAGGGAGGCAACCTCACACTAGTTAAGGAAGAACTCATACAGCTAGAATTAGACAAGAGCCCAGAAAGTGAAGACCTCGAATGGCAAGCTATACGGGTGTTCCAAAATAATAAACCTATAAATATAGTGAACCTGTACTCCCCTGGCACTCTAAAAACAATATCACAAAAAGAACTTAACAAAATCACCCAAAAATATGACTCGCCAATTATAATCTGCGGAGATTATAATAGCCATAATCCAATCTGGGACGAAATCTGCACCACATCAGATGATAGGGGTAAATCAGTAGAAAAATGGTTAGATGATAATAACCTCGTATTCCTGAACTCAGGAAAAGGGACGAGAATAGATATGCGAACCGGTAAACTCACTGCAATTGACCTAACAATAGTCTCTCCCGAACTAGCAGTTAAATCAGAATGGGCAGTCCTACCAGATACACTAGACAGCGACCACTTTCCAATCCTAACTAAATTTAGCATGAAACCAGATTTTGAAAAGACAGACCCTCTCCCACGCTTCCAATACTCCAAGGCAGACTGGGAAAGCTTCCAAAACGATTGCCAAAGTCTAATTCATGACGATCTACTACTTAGTAATGATATAGAGACTTTCAATGAAAATATAACCAGCAAACTTCTAAACATAGCACAAAGACATATTCCAGTTACGAATAAGCGGCCCAACAAAAATCCAGTGCCTTGGTGGGACCGAGAGTGTGGAAAGAACATCGCGGCAAAGAAAAAAGCACTCAGAAAATTCAAAAAAAGTCGGCTCCAGAGTGATCATGAAAGATATAAGGAACTGAAAAGAATAGCAGAAAAAAGCGTCAAAGAAGCCCAATCAAGATGCTGGGAAGATTTTTGCGACACTATAGATACGAAAACTAACTCAAAGAAAGTATGGAATAAAATAAAAAGCATTCAAGGGAAAGCAACTAACACAATACCCATACTTAACAAAACAAAGAGAACTAATCTCGAAAAGGCAGAATATCTTGCTGAATCATTCGCATCAAACAGTAGCGATAGCAACCTGAAACCAGAATTCAGAAAAATCAAACAAGAAACAATCCTGGAAAATGACACAAATGATTATATAGAAAACTACCTTAACGGAGACTTTAATATCAATGAATACAGAAAAGCTTTATACTCAAAAAAAGAAAGTTCACCAGGCGAAGACAAACTAGGGTATACAATCCTAAAGCACCTTCCAATCAACATTCATCTCCTATGGCGGCGTCCCTTCCGGTCTTGCCTTATTACAGACAACCCTGTAACTTGCGCTTCAATAATATAGTGCTAATTATGTATCAACGTTATCGCAAGTTGACATACCGGTACGGTCAGTGTATTACCCTAGTACATACACATGAATGCTAAGGGTAAACATTTAGAGACTAGAACTATTTATACAGTTACTGAATTGGATCTCAGTTTAACTTAACGTGCTGGTCTGTAAGATATTATTTTTTTCGTATAATTTATTGTCCAACGAATAGAAATGCATCTATGAATCTTTTTTAAATCGATTTGTTTATTAGTAACATTTATTCCACCAATGTATAATGCCACTATGCTGCCTGAAATTCATTATAGATCACATTCTGGTTTCTCTTCGTTATGTTGACACTGAAAGCAGTTATTGAAATAAGATCACAGGGACCTCGGACAAGAGTTTTGGGGGAGGGTGAATCTTCCTTTCGTCTTTTCTTACACTTGAATTTGAATTTGTATATATATTCAACTCATTGACCATCTACAGGTTCCTGTTGCTTCAATACGCTTTCTTGAGAAGCAACAGGAACTTGATAATGGCAACCATTTGGGGTACTAGAAAAGTAATGTTTACATCATTTTTCTTCAAAATTGCTGCTTTTCTGTGAGGAAAAGTGGGTAAAAGCTAGTTTATTTTATCAAGCAGTAAATCGGCTGCGCTGACAAAACTATATTCGCTAATATTCGCCGTCAAATGACCCACCATCCCAGGTAGCCTGAATTTTCCGTTCAACTTCTAAAATATTCAGCATACATTCGCCCCCATCTTTCGAGCTACGGCTGCCAAAAATTAGATCATATGGAAGATGGACAATCAAACTATCTCCGGGTTTTTCTCTATTAAAATTTTAAAAAGTTGTTCGGATATTTTTTAGAGTTAAATATCATAGAAATATTTTTAAATATATCACAAACCATTTCTCGCCCAGTCAGGTAAAGACTAATGACCAATAAAATCTCACCGGAAGTCAAGTCCTGATCATAATTTTAGGCCCCAAAAATTCAATTGTGGTTTTTGCCCTTAATACTTATGCTCAACTCTCTTTGTTACCCTGCGTATTCATATCGTCATGTATGTGGCATCAGTACACAATTAATCACTTCCGGGTCGGTGCCCACGATCTACATTGTTTAGAAATTTGAGAGCAGATCTTTATGGATTTTATGAGCTGCGATTTTTCAGCATTTCTGATACATTTGATATTTCAACTTGCAGATGAGTCTTCAAACTGTACTTCCTGGTGTTGATTTGGGCCACTTTGAAAAAAGCATGGTGGATGAAGACATGATCAGTGAAGGGTGAGAAGGCTCCCTGTTTACAAATCGAATGACATTCTGTAGCACCAATCAGCTGTCAGTGGCGGTAATTTGAAATTTCCATGGTCAATATCTGTCAAGACTTCCACTGGTAATGTCGCACAAGGTAAATATTGACATGCCAGGTGGATTTATGCATTGTGAATTTTCTGGATTTTTGCCGATTTTTAACGCTAATACATAACAAGTAACAGAATTAATTGTGTACTGATGCCTGTCACACGACATTTTCACATTTGACCAGAGAACTTTAAATCGTCACTGTGGCTACAGTTTTTACTGGATCAGCCCAATTTTTCCATGATGACTCCTGAACTAAGTTCAAATATTAGGGTTGTTTCAAATTTATGTTATTAAATTATTAATAAAATAAAATAAAAATTTTAATTAATTTTAATAATTTTTTAATTATTAAAATTATTTTTTTTCTTGCTAAATGTGGTTGAAATAAATATCATACTGATAATGCTGGGTAACATCTCTTGTATTGTTATGCCATTTCTGCGACAAAATTGAGACCTTTTGGAGCAAATATAGGCAAAAAATGACTGATTTGTCAGTACTAGGGCCAAATAGTCAATGCCAAATATGACGAGGTTCATTTAACACAGCTGGTAATTATGAGCAAATGAACTTTCAAGATACAATAAAATGTAAATGGAAGAAAGGAAATTCACATAGATACAATTACATGCTTTTTTCAAAATCGCGACCTCAGTTCAAATCTTCAATGCTTCAAATCATTTATGCATTAATTCACTTTATATCAGTCTAAAACCACATGAAATTAATAATAATCATATCACCTGTAAAAACTCAGATGTTTGTTCCACACACAAAGAATTTCCAAAATGCCTTTTGCATTTGTAACTTTAATGAGACAAATAAAATCTGATTAACTGAGTCAACAATTAATCTGACTGTTGATGGTTTCACATTTTTGTGTGTCTATTGTCAGTCACATTTGCATCATAGCAAATACTTTCTCTTCATTCCATTTCCACTATCTCCAGGACTATAAGTATGTAATTCTCTTTCATATTCATATCAGAGATCTTGTAGGTAGCAAGAAACATGGATTACAGGCACCAAATATTAGCAAGCCCCATACCCATACACCCCCCCACATACACACATCAACTCTGGGAATTTCGCACAGTGTGACTCAGAGGTATGGCCTCCAACTCTGTTGGAAGATAGGCCTTTCTCACTGTAAGTTGCCACTTTAATCTTTCACCAAACAGTTAACAGTTTAAGTGAGGCAACTTCCAGCTGTCCTCATCTTTCATGGTTGTTAATGTAGCACATATCAGCAAATGACCATCAGATATGGTGTCATTAAATTTTATTCCTTTTTTTCTTCTATGTTGTGTTTTGACAAGTGTTGCCTGTTTGCAGACATTGCATTCATGGACTTGAAATCTGACACAGAATATATTCCTCAATGTTATTTAGGAGTTTTCTCAGTAATAATAACTGTTTACAAGTAATATGTGCATCTTTCTAATTACTGCCAGCAAGATCTTGATGAGATGTAGATCCATCCAATTGAACTGACATATATTCTCTATATGGGAGTTGTGTATACCATAAACACCTCTGTGTTATATTTTGGTATGTGTTGTGTACACATTTGTGTATCTTGCTGTCACTTATTACAGGATTAAACATGTCTTTGATCTTTGTATCAACATCAAATTTAAATCCCATTTGATAGATTACTGGGATGACCCACTGATTACATGGAGAAGTTAACCACTGCCATGAAGGAAATTTTTACCAAATGTAGCCTAAATGAGCAGGTTGAAAACAAATTATGTTTTGACACATTTTGAATTTAAGTTTTCTTTATTTTTAAACTTTAATTTGAATAATTTCATAAAAAAATGAATTAAAATAATAAAAAAATAATTAAAAATAGTGTTTAACATATCTAGTTAATGCTTTATACTTCTTTTTATAGGCAGAAGGATTGTCGACTTGGTGCTTTTTACCAGATGGAAAAATATGTACAGGTTAGTGAGATATTGTAGTTTTTACTTGTACCTCAGTCTTAAGTCATATGGGGCAAACTGAGGGAAATTATAAAGGGGGTACCCTTGGTATATAGGCTGTAAAATCTCTATCTGTGCATAGTTTTATCTGTGCCTTCTCAAGAATGTTTGGGGATGGGTATGGTTTGTTCAGATGAGAGCATTCCTTATTTTAACAATGGTTCCATTCCTGACACACGACATTTTCACATTTGACCAGAGAACTTTAAATCGTCACTGTGGCTACAGTTTTTACTGGATCAGCCCAATTTTTTCCATGATGACTCCTGAACTAAGTTCAAATATTAGGGTTGTTTCAAATTTATGTTATTAAATTATTAATAAAATAAAATAAATTTTTTAATTAATTTTAATAATTTTTTTAATTATTAAAATTATTTTTTTTCTTGCTAAATGTGGTTGAAATAAATATCATACTGATAATGCTGGGTAACATCTCTTGTATTGTTATGCCATTTCTGCGACAAAATTGAGACCTTTTGGAGCAAATATAGGCAAAAAATGACTGATTTGTCAGTACTAGGGCCAAATAGTCAATGCCAAATATGACGAGGTTCATTTAACACAGCTGGTAATTATGAGCAAATGAACTTTCAAGATACAATAAAATGTAAATGGAAGAAAGGAAATTCACATAGATACAATTACATGCTTTTTTTCAAAATCGCGACCTCAGTTCAAATCTTCAATGCTTCAAATCATTTATGCATTAATTCACTTTATATCAGTCTAAAACCACATGAAATTAATACTACTTATATCACCTGTAAAAACTCAGATGTTTGTTCCACACACAAAGAATTTCCAAAATGCCTTTTGCATTTGTAACTTTAATGAGACAAATAAAATCTGATTAACTACAGTTAATCTGACTGTTGAGGGTTTCTCATTGTTGTGTGTTTATTGTCAGTCACATTTGCATCATAGCAAATACTTTCTCTTCATTCCATTTCCACTATCTCCAGGACTATAAGTATGTAATTCTCTTTCATATTCATATCAGAGATCTTGTAGGTAGCAAGAAACATGGATTACAGGCACCAAATATTAGCAAGCCCCATACAACCCTCTCCCCCCCTCCCCCACACACACACATCAACTCTGGGAATTTCGCACAGTGTGACTCAGAGGTATGCCTCCAACTCTGTTGGAAGATAGGCCTTTCTCACTGTAAGTTGCCACTTTAATCTTTCACCAAACAGCTAACAGTTTAAGTTAGGCAACTTCCAGCTGTCCTCATCTTTCATGGTTGTTAATGTAGCAGAGATCAGCAAATGACCATCAGATATGTTGTCATTGAATTTTATTCCTTTTTTTCTTCTATGTTGTGTTTTGACAAGTGTTGCCTGTTTGCAGACATTGCACTCATGGACTTGAAATCTGACACAGAATATATTCCTCAATGTTATTTAGGAGTTTTCTCAGTAATAATAACTGTTTACAAGTAATATGTGCATCTTTCTAATTACTGCCAGCAAGATCTTGATGAGATGTAGATCCATCCAATTGAACTGACATATATTCTCTACATGGGAGTTGTGTATACCATAAACACCTCTGTGTTATATTTTGGTATGTGTTATGTACACATTTGTGTATCTTGCTGTCACTTATTACAGGATTAAACATGTCTTTGATCTTTGTATCAACATCAAATTTAAATCCCATTTGATAGATTACTGAGATGACCCACTGATTACATGGAGAAGTTAACCACTGCCATGAAGGAAATTTTTACCAAATGTAGCCTAAATGAGCAGGTTGAAAACAAATTATGTTTTGACACATTTTGAATTTAAGTTTTCTTTATTTTTAAACTTTAATTTGAATAATTCATAAAAAAATGAATTAAAATAATAAAAAATAATTAAAAATAGTGTTTAACATATCTAGTTAATGCTTTATACTTCTTTTTATAGGCAGAAGGATTGTCGACTTGGTGCTTTTTACCAGATGGAAAAAATATGTACAGGTTAGTGAGATATTGTACTTTTTACTTGTACCTCAGTCTTAAGTCATATGGGGCAAACTGAGGGGAAATTATAAAGGGGGTACCCTTGGTATATAGGCTGTAAAATCTCTATCTGTGCATAGTTTTATCTGTGCCTTCTCAAGAATGTTTGGGGATGGGTATGGTTTGTTCAGATGAGAGCATTCCTTATTTTAACAATGGTTCCATTCCTGACACACGACATTTTCACATTTGACCAGTGAACTTTAAATCGTCACTGTGGCTACAGTTTTTACTGGATCAGCCCAATTTTTTCCATGATGACTCCTGAACTAAGTTCAAATATTAGGGTTGTTTCAAATTTATGTTATTAAATTATTAATAAAATAAAATAAATTTTTTAATTAATTTTAATAAATTTTTTAATTATTAAAATTATTTTTTTTCTTGCTAAATGTGGTTGAAATAAATATCATACTGATAATGCTGGGTAACATCTCTTGTATTGTTATACCATTTCTGCGACAAAATTGAGACCTTTTGGAGCAAATATAGGCAAAAAATGACTGATTTGTCAGTACTAGGGCCAAATAGTCAATGCCAAATATGACGAGGTTCATTTAACACAGCTGGTAATTATGAGCAAATGAACTTTCCAGATACAATAAAATGTAAATGGAAGAAAGGAAATTCACATAGATACAATTACATGCTTTTTTTCAAAATCGCGACCTCAGTTCAAATCTTCAATGCTTCAAATCATTTATGCAATAATTCACTTTATATCAGTCTAAAACCACATGAAATTAATACTAATTATATCACCTGTAAAAACTCAGATGTTTGTTCCACACACAAAGAATTTCCAAAATGCCTTTTGCATTTGTAACTTTAATGAGACAAATAAAATCTGATTAACTGAGTCAACAGTTAATCTGACTGTTGAGGGTTTCTCATTATTGTGTGTTTATTGTCAGTCACATTTGCATCATAGCAAATACTTTCTCTTCATTCCATTTCCACTATCTCCAGGACTATAAGTATGTAATTCTCTTTCATATTCATATCAGAGATCTTGTAGGTAGCAAGAAACATGGATTACAGGCACCAAATATTAGCAAGCCCCATACAACCCTCTCCCCCCACACACACACACATCAACTCTGGGAATTTCGCACAGTGTGACTCAGAGGTATGCCTCCAACTCTGTTGGAAGATAGGCCTTTCTCACTGTAAGTTGCCACTTTAATCTTTCACCAAACAGTTAACAGTTTAAGTTAGGCAACTTCCAGCCGTCCTCATCTTTCATGGTTGTTAATGTAGCAGAGATCAGCAAATGACCATCAGACATGTTGTCATTGAATTTTATTCCTTTTTTTGTGTTTTGACAAGTGTTGCCTGTTTGCAGACATTGCATTCATGGACTTGAAATCTGACACAGAATATATTCCTCAATGTTATTTAGGAGTTTTCTCAGTAATAATAACTGTTTACAAGTAATATGTGCATCTTTCTAATTACTGCCAGCAAGATCTTGATGAGATGCAGATCCATCCAATTGAACTGACATATATTCTCTATATGGGAGTTGTGTATACCATAAACACCTCTGTGTTATATTTTGGTATGTGTTGTGTACACATTTGTGTGTCTTGCTGTCACTTATTACAGGATTAAACATGTCTTTGATCTTTGTATCAACATCAAATTTAAATCCCATTTGATAGATTACTGGGATGACCCACTGATTACATGGAGAAGTTAACCACCGTCATGAAGGAAATTTTTACCAAATGTAGCCTAAATGAGCAGGTTGAAAACAAATTATGTTTTGACACATTTTGAATTTAAGTTTTCTTTATTTTTAAACTTTAATTTGAATAATTTCATAAAAAAATGAATTAAAATAATAAAAAAATAATTAAAAATAGCGTTTAACATATCTAGTTAATGCTTTATACTTCTTTTTATAGGCAGAAGGATTGT
>JAVTVY010018203.1:0-82358 GCA_036873755.1 Hanleya hanleyi
TAACTTTCCCGGAATGATTGGAGATATTTCTCCCCTCCGTCGTTATATTAGATTTCGAGAACAATTCTTTCATTTTCACGGCTAATTTGTTCACACCGATCACTTGCAGGCTAAATTTGGCATCACTCCCAGGCGGAGAAGAAATGGGTTTCCTATAAAACGCACATTCTTTCGGAACGAGCGACAAATATTTCTCGTATAATTTCACAACACATCGAGGAATTTCTGGGGATTCCAAATGGCAAATATTTTTAGTTTGGACACTTTTCTGTTTCCGGCCACCTTGAACATTTTTGCTCGCTCGACCAATAAACTTTAAATATTTCCTACCAGCTTTGAGATCCCATCCAATTTTAAGCTGCGTAACATCCAAATTTCTATGTTCGTTCATCCCTGTAAAAGATTTTACAGTTATAAAAGAACACGGCATTGCTCATACCTTAAGAATCCCTCATGTTAAATGTTCCAGAGTCCCAGAGCTGATTCTCGTTCTCAGGAAGAACTGGGTCCGCACGTTTGACGGATACCCCGATACCTTGATTAGTTAACTCCTTCATCCGACATTCTCAGAAATATTCAGGGAATAATCCTGAATAGATCAGGGATTTTACCTGAAATCCATGGATAATTTCAGAAAAAAAGATCCCTGAATGAGAGGATTTTCCCTGAAATTCAGGCCCACTTGTTGTTTCGAAGTGTTTTTTTTTCAGGGATTGTTGCCCTAGCGCGATCTTTTATGTCCTGTTCACTAAGGGGGTGTGAAAAACGAAAACTTTTGGTTTCAGATGGTAAGATTTGCTCAAACGTCACATCATCATCTTCCCACACAATGTTAAAATCTGGCATATCTAAATCACTGTCAAGTTTGCACTTGTAATGGTAACCTTATGTCATAAGATTTAAAATAGAAGAATTCCACGTGTCCATGTCCATTTCCAATTAACCCCGATTGAGATTGACCAATCGTCTCGCGAGGGGCGTCACGCATAGCTCGTATCTCCGCTGATAGACCTCTCTCTATCGCTCGAGGCCTGTCACGCGAAGATACTCGCAATGTGTGATCTAGCTATTACTTGTACCTTCCACGTTTGGCATAGCCAGGCGAAGAGTTGTTTCTGTTGAATGCTTGTATGCTCTATAAAAACTATAAAAACTTTTAAATTTAAAGTTCAAATTCAAGGTTCAAATTTAAATTTCTACTTCAAATTCAAATTAAAAATTAAAATTTCCATATCAGTTTTAAAATTTCAATTCATTTCAACGAAAATTTAAATTTCCAGTTGACATGAAAATGTCCCGAGGCTTATGTGGTTCTTTCTCAAATCAATCTGAATTTGGTCCCACCAAGGGGTACGATTTCAAAAAACGTGGCTGTGCAACACACTCCCATTGTTCCCCTAACACGAGGTCGCTTAGTTTACGCACATTTCCGGCAAGGCTTTGGTGTGATGTGATGTATAGTGTTGGAAGTCTATATTCATGAAGGTCGATCTACTTTCATTAGCGACAGTGCGATTGGATAGTAGTAAGGAATCCCAAAAATCAGTTCGTGAGTTAAACGAAAATCCAGTAACCGGATTTGCTGACTTACGGCCGTAAGTGGAGTTTTCGATGTTTTCTTTATTTTTTCGACCATTTCTTACAAACATTTGCTTATTTAACACATAATATCTGTAGATGCCTGTCATTCCTAGTAAAGTCGCCATAAATGTCTTTATCAATTTTTCACCGAAACCAAACAATACTCTTGGAAACATTTACAATGCGGAGTAAATCTTTAAACCGGGGAATCTATCTTTAAACCGCGGCGGAAATCTTTCAACTGCGGTGAAAACTTTTATTTCGCGGTGGAAATCTTCAAATCGCGGTGTAAAGGTTTACTTCGCGGTGTAAAGGTTTATGGTTTACTCCGCAGCAGAAAGGTTTACTCCATGGTGTAAAGGTTTCAACCGCGGTGGAAACTAGATTTTTACCGCGTTGGAAACCTTTACACCGCGGTTGAAAGGTTTCCACCACGGTTTAAAGGTTTACTCCGCGGTATAAGCGTATCCATGGGGGTGTAAACATTTCAAACGCGGTGAAAACCTTTACAGCGCAAAGTAAACCTCTACACCGCGGAGTAAACCTTTCCACCGTGATTGAAAGGTTTCCACCGCGATTGAAAGGTTTCCACTGCGGTTTAAAGGTTTACTCCGCGGTGTAAACGTTTCCAAGGTTTTGGTTTGGTTTTCGGTGAACAAAATGATATAGGTATTTATGGCGACTTTTCTAGGAATGACAGAAATCTAAAGAAATTATGTGATGAACAAACTTCTGTTTGTAGAAAAAAGGCGAAAACTGAAGAAAATCCCAAAGGAAATCAGAAAACGTAATAAAAAATGTAAATAAATAAATAAAGATATATATATTAACAAAAAGGTCGATGTCCTGCACTTTACTGTGGGATATACTTTCTTTTATCGCAAGAACAGTCTGTACACAATTTTGTGAAACAGTAAATAAATGTACAAACTATTCTGATGTTATAATTATATAAATTCTTATAGTTACTGGTATATATTTCAGCACAGTCTTTCATTAGTATTACAAGCCTTTTGAAAGCGGATGTGTCGCTACTTTGTAAAGCGCCGATGGCGATCGCTTCACCACATGGGAGGTCACTCTGCCCGGGGTCAACAGTATCGCCTTCGAATCGCAATTGTCTAGGTCGAAAGTAAATAAACATGTCAGCCAAAGCAGAGATTTATGAGAGACTGAGTCAGGAAGTCCACTTCTTTGTGCCAAGAACGAATGAAACTCTGCCTCAAGACATAAATGAATTTAATTTGCCACTTGTCAGAAGGCGAGAATCGGGATGAAAGAACTAGGTGTATAGTTAAAGATGGGTACATAAATTATAACGGTTTTGTGGCCCTCGATGAGAGACAAAAGTGCCAATTTCCTTTATTATTCATTGTGATATTCGATACCAGACTTTCCTTATGGGGAAAATATTTCCAACTTCAGATCTAAATATCTTTGAGACAGATAATCATCGTCGTGGATGCTACACCTTTGTAGCATGATGTTAAGCATTTTAACATAGCATATACTCACAGATCTCTAGTGAATTCCACTCGACCTCATGGCGTTAAAGTGTAACTGTGATACTTTTTCAAGTTTACGTCATATCGGAACTTAACGACGACGCAACGAAACATTGCTACAAATCTGTTGCATTCTCTGAATTGCTTCAACGTCCCGCAAACTGTGCAGGACGCTCATACGTTGACGTCATCTCTGGCATCAAAAAGGGCAGTGAAGATTTTACTCGCACTGTAGAAAGCTGCCTGTGAATCCTCTGAGATAGAATACGAGTGAAATGTTGGAGGACAACTTTATTGCGTTTTATTATTCACATCGCTATCTGGAATGTGACATATACCTACACAAGTATCACGGTGACACTTTAACCCCTAACGCGAATCGTCGTCTGTTGGTGTGCATGTGTTGGAGGAGGTACAGCTACTCGATAGCACGGTAACAGTTGAACCGTTCTTTCAATCCTAAAGTTTTGACTGAAGATATGACGAATATATCAGTATATCGATTTTAAGGTTCAGTAATCAAAGATCAAGGTCAAAGCACCCCAAAGGTTAATCTATCTTGTTCATTCTATATTCTGAGTTATGATTCACCAAATTTCGTTAAAGGTGAACTGCAAAGATTTTCGAAAATAGCCCAAACAGTGTTGAGTTTATTTCTGTGTGTTTTAATGTATAGCAAAGTATAAATTCATTTGAGAAAGAATCTTTGGATATAAACCTGATTATAAATTTGCCTAAAACCCCTTCTGATCTGGATGAAAATCCGACAGCAGAAAGTGACGCTGATTCGCTCCCTTGATTTATGACGTCATTGTGCTTTGATGACGTTTCTCAGATCTGTACCGAGCTCCGAGAGGGGAAATCCTAGGTGTGGAAACGTTTTCAACAACTTTAATTGGGAAAGACGCCATTCAGCTTCCTCACCTTCCCGCCAGATCCAAGTATTACGGACTAGAAGTGGGTAGGATTTTCGTGAGTGGCCAACTGGGGTATTTAGTCCCGATACGGCTGTAAACATTCGAGGCTGTGACTGTGTTCTGCACATTTTGGCGAGTCGTGCTTGGGTTGAAATCGAATCAGATTCTAGTACTTATCAATCAATAAAATAATTATTACATGCAAAAGCACAGGTTTACATGGTAAACTGTGTTTATTTCCATCGTACATTTGTAGAATAAATCTTGCAGATTTAATGTAAAACGCATCGAAACGCTCACATTCCCTTCACTTAACCCTATCTGGCCTGGGCTTTTTGGGACCTGTCGTGGCCTGGGGGGGGGGGGGCGAAATGGCCCCCCCTAATTATTTTTCTTACCCCTTGAGCTAGGGGGCTGAAACTTACCACACTATACCCTTGGGTCAAGCTCTACCAGAAAATGTAAAAAAATCCAAGATGGCCCCTTTGATGACGTCACAGTGACGTCATTTTCAAAAACGGCATTTTTTGTTCGATTTTTCGGTCAGATTTTCCGAATTTTTTATTTATGCAATTTCTCCACAAAAACAGCATGAAAAATTAGTAAATATTAATGCGATGTGAAATAAAATAGTTTTTTCATCGAAGAAAAGCAGAAATTTTGAAGAAATATGACAAAAACATCACTTTTCTGGGACCCCACATGGCCACCATCTTGAATTTACCCATGATCCTCTTCTCGGGGGGTCATGCAAATAGGCTCAAAATGACCCTAATATGATAAACTATAAAGTCACGGAGTTTCATCTCTCTATTTTTTGTCGTTCCGGAGATAGCACAGAAAGTTTGGTAGGGGGCCCATTTCGGCCTCCCCCCAGGTCAGGTAGGGTTAATATTTGACAGCCAATTTCTCTGACGTCCGCGCTCACGGACACTGTGTGTTTCTTACCGTGCCCAAGCTGGAATACATATCTGATTGGTCTTTCGAGATTTTATGTAACGGTATAGCCCTTTGCCGCTTTTATTATTTAGTATTTTACAACGTGAAAATCTCAGATAAATCTACTCGTCAATTGTAAAATTGATAAATATTTCTAATCTCTTTCACCATATGAGCGCTTTTGCCGAAAGCGAAAAAATAAAATATTTCAATATAGTAGTGTATGAAAAAAAAATGCAAATTGATACCTTGCACGAAAAACGTCTCTTGTATTCAGTTTTCGACATCATGGCTTTAAGGATAGTCTAAAATCTGGATTTATGAAAGGAAAGATACCAAAATTATTTTTTGTTATTTTGTGCTAAATCGCAAACCTGAGCATGTTTGGGGGGGGGGGGGATTCGGCGTCAGAAATCTAAACTGACAACATGAAGGATGGGTGATGCTTTACCTGCATGCGAAAAAATCCTGTGACGGTGAAAAAGCTTCTTTTTTCATTCCAAAACCTGCAAAAACATATTTCTCTTGAAGAATCCCTTACAAAAAAATCTTATAGGATCCTGTAAGATTCAGAAAAATCCTATAAGATTCTAAGAAATCCTATAAGATTCTGAAAAATCCTATAAGATTCTGAAAAATCCTATTGGATTTAATAGGATAGCAATTCGATCCAATAGGATTTCTAGAATCCTATTGGATCCTATAGGATGAATATAACAGTCCTATTGGATTTAATAAGATAGTTTTTTGATCCTATAGGATTTCTAATATCATACTATATCCTATAGGATTGACATTAAAAGGATGGGATAAATCCTATTGCTGTCCATCCTAATCCATAGGATCAATTGTATTAATGATATTAAGAAGAGTAGAAATTGATCCCACTCAAGTTGAGTAAAATTTGCTCAGGTTGAGTGAAATTCACTCAAGTTTAAGTCAATAAATCACTCAAGTGGTGAGCAAAATCACTCAACTTGAGTTGAAAGTATTTAAGTGAATTATTTCACACAAGCTAAGTGACATTTCACTCAAGTAAGTGAATGTAATTTCACCCAAACGTTATTTTGCCCATCACTTCATTTATTTTCGCGATTTATTGACTTGAGCGAAATCCACCCAACTTGAGACTGGATTTCGACGTTTTTAGAGAGTAGAGAGATGTTTAGTCATTATATGCGGTATTCAGTCAAGACAAATACATATCCAAAATGCATTTTTGATTAATCACGACAGATCCGTGAATTGCAGAGTTGAATCAATTATCACATAATGCCATGCATTTGTTTCCGAAGTAAAATTGCTCGCTAGTGTATCAGAACCGGCTTGTGATGAAACATCGAATGCAAATATTATCCACTAATTGTTTTCAGTTTTAGTATATTCAATAAAGCTCATAAATGTAATACTGTACGACAATTATATATATGGGGCTACACTGGTAAAACCTCTCGACTCATTACATTAACGAACGTACGAGTGGACGAACAACACACCTACATGTACATGATGATAATACACCGATAAACCTAGGCTAAAATTGTCCAAAAGGAAAAACAAATGATTATCGTCTAATGGTGTTGTGATCTGTCTAATGGTATTGTGATCTGTTACTACTGTTATTAAACCATATTGATTTTCCATGAAAGATTATTGGAATTTTTCCACAAACTTTTACAGTAACATAACATTATAAATTAGAACTACATGTATACAAGTTTCAATGATCTTAATTAGCTCTGGGAATATCCCAGCTTAAAGTTGGCTGATTTGATTCCACTCTGTGACATCAAATCTCATTTGCATGAAATCACTAAACATCAGATTTGAACTTCACAGTTTAAAATAGCTGCAACTGTGTGAAATATTTACATGTGGTTACTGACAAATTACTCAGAACTGTGAACACTTTTGTATCTTTGAAAGTGATCTGTACCATGGGTTTCCATTTGAATAGAAAGATATTAATAATATCAGTCTATCAAATATTAGTGTTATCAAAATAGCATCATATTAGATAAGAAATCTTGTTGAATTTAGATTTTATAATCAGTCCAAAACCATGATTTTATAGTAAAATATGGAAAAATATTTTTAGAAGAATCAGTTCTAACATAATGTCAGCAACACAAAATGCCCATTAAAGAATACTTTATATTATGCTCTTCATTATTATCAATTATTTAAATATAATATATATATAATTTATGTTTCTGATTGTCTTTTTCCTCTTCACTGTCTCATCGAAATGGGTGGAGTTATCTGTCCTTGATAATTTAATTGAGCACCGGGGGCGCCACCATCATTTTAAAACAGCAACAGAGAAACAATGGCTGACCACAAGTGCAAAAATCAGGTGGATTTTTTCGTGTTAAGCTAAAACTATGGAGGTTTGTAGAACTGTATTGCAGATGGTGATGAGTGCAACTAGTGATGGTAAGTAAGTTATAAATATAACTATAATTTTTCTTTTTTTCACTTAATAAGCAAAAAACTTAGCTGAAAAGTGGAACTCTTGTAATTAATGTGAACCCACCATGAGTATCAGCTATTATTATCAACAAGTTTCCCTGGCATATTAAAAAATTGATATTGGCCTCAATAAATATTGCTATATGGACTGGTTGTAATAATGTACTTCACCTTATAATTGCAGTCAAATTTAATGGGTCATATAGCATGACTTTCACAAAGAAATATCCATATCTCTGTCTCAATATCACTTTCAGATGTACCTAGGTTCATCAAGGCAGTGTGGATTGCCATTGTCATGATTGTGTGCATTGTCAGCTTGAAAACCCCAGGACCTCATATGAAGATTGTTCATGCACCCCTGGAGGAAATCCCCTGAGGGTGAGATATTTGTATCCCACAACTGCTTGTGTACTTCCTATTCATGTCAAAACAGTGGGATTTAACTGATTGGGGGATGGTAGCTCTAAATAAATTATCTTGTTGTTTTGAACTGTTTATTGATTTATAAAATTTATTGATTTTTGTTCCTTCGAGAACATCAGAGAATATTTCCTTACCAAATCTTTGACAAAATGGTGAAGAAATATATTTGATAATAAATCAAATGTTATCATAACCTATTTTTTCTGTGATCAGACAGATCATGATTAGACTTTCCATCATCATAACAGGCTATATTTTCCGCTATATATGGAGATTTAGTTGAACCAGAAATTAACAAAGACAAATTGTAAAAATTCACATGTTCACATGATTGTTTCACTTCAATTCTGATGGCTTCTTACATTGTATTCTTTCATATTCCAGCATGCAGCTGCTACAAAGAAACGTAGGGAACTCGGCTCACTTCAAGCAGTCACTCGACTGACAGAAACTTTAATGAGCACACCTAAGGTATGGTTGATATCTTCATATATTGTATATATTGGTTAGAATGTCACACAAACTGTTTATCTCCCTTGTTGTATATCATGGAGTACTAAAGAAAGGATAATAGACATCTTCATCAATCTTTTGTAAATCGTACGGATGCGTTTCATTCTTTACCCTCGATGGTAGTCAACCTATTCAATCGTCCTGAGTGTATTAAAAAAAGAACTGGATTGCATATCATACGGAACCATATATACAACTGATCAGGTTTTAATTATATGCATGTATTTTTCGCAACAGGCCAAGAAGTCCACAATTCAGACTGGTGGGTTTCAGAAAAGGCTGGATTACATCCTGGGACAGGCCAATCATACAACGGTATTAACCCTATCTGGCCTGGGCTTTTTGGGACCTGTCCAGGCCTGGGGGGCCGAAATGGCCCCCTAATTATTTTTCTTATCCCTTGAGCTAGGGAGCTAAAACTTACCACACTATACCCTTGGGTCAAGCTCTATTAGAAAATGTAAAAAAATCCAAGATGGCCGCTTTGATGACGTCACAGTGACGTCATTTTCAAAAACGACATTTTTTGGTCGATTTTTCGGTCGGATTTTCCGAATTTTTTATTTATGCAATTTCTCCGCAAAAACTGCATGATAAATTAGGAAATATTAATGTGATGTGAAATAAAATAGTTTTTGCCCACTTTTCATCGCGGAAAAGCAGAAATTTTGAAGAAATGTGACAAAAACATCACTTTTCTGGTACCCCACGTGGTCGCCATGATCCTCTGCTCAGGGGGTTATGCAAATGGGCTCACAATGACCCCAATATTAT
Organism: Hanleya hanleyi; assembly: GCA_036873755.1. NCBI lineage: Eukaryota > Metazoa > Mollusca > Polyplacophora > Lepidopleurida > Hanleyidae > Hanleya > Hanleya hanleyi. The sequence goes on from JAVTVY010018203.1 coordinate 9,128, forward strand.
AAACTATAAAGTTCCGAAGTTTCAGCAGTCCATTTTTCGTCGTTCCGGAGATAGCGCAGAAAGTTTGGTAGGGGGGCCATAATGCCCTCCAGGCCAGGTAGGGTTAACTGACTAAGAATGTAGCTAATTCACGAGACAGTTAATTGAACTTAAACTTCATTAATTTTAAAAATAATTTTGATTGAATTTGTGAAGTATTCTAATTGCTAAAAAATAAAAGTGCTGATCTCTGTGCTGAAAATTTTCAATCTAGCCCCATTTATGGATTGTTATTATTTCTCACAGTGGCTAACTGCAAATTATTTCATTCTCTTCCAGACTACTGCCAGAAGAAATTTTCCGGTTCTGAGAACGCCAATCGGGATGCCATGAAATCTAAACTGAATGAAATCTAAACTGATGGAGATTATGATACTCTGTTCACGTTCCTCCGTGAATATCTATCTTTATAGCGCACATGTATATAATAAAGAAAATATTTATTATATTTACTGTTCTTTTTGTTTCTATGCGTTAGTAAATTTACCAGAATATCTTTCTCTGTAACATATCTGTGCATATCCAAAACAAGCAACGTTTACGCTAATACATTTTCTGATGCATTTAATATTTTACAATACAGGGACATTTTGTATTTCGTGGGTTTACCATAAAAGATGACCTATATAACTCATCCAAATATTCTCATATAAAGTTTATAGAGAAATCCTGTAGATTTCTCAGAATCTATTCCTTAACTAAATCCAATATGATCCTATTAAAAAATCGTATAGGATCCTATACGATTTTATCTTGTAGTATCCTATAAAAAAATCCTATAAGATTTAATCTTATAAGATCCTATTAAAAAATCTTATAGGATTTTGGGCCAAAATCTTATAGGATCCTATAAGATTGTATGTTATAGGATCCTATAAGATTTTTTTGTAAGGGATATCCCGGTAATGAAATATCGGCCTAGGAAAAATTACGATGACCAGTTGCATAAAAATGAATTCATGGTTCGTCAAAATGTGCTCTCCGGATTATTTTGGTATTTTTTTAGGCATTTATAGAAAGGATACCTCAAACCAAAATTATATTTTCGTACAAGCTATGAGGAAGTTTGAAAATAAGTATCAAGTTTGATTTTGGTTTGAGGTGTCGTATTTTGTGACAAGAGAAAATCTTCGTTATAAATGCCTCAAAAATACCACATTTTGACGAATCATACATTCATCTTTATTACGCTGACCATTGTAATCTTTCCAGGCTGATACATCGCTGTCGCTACTCGACTCCATGGATGTTTCTGTACTTTAACTGGAAGAGTATTCACATTTCGGTCGATTCGTCTTTCCCCGTTTCCAACACATTTCCTCTCAACTTCGACATTTTCCTGACGTTCCCCTAAAGCACAACTGACGTCACGAACAGCGCCAAATGTTGGAAAATCAGGGAGAGATAAGCGATAGGTTCTCTATTTCTGATTTCGAACACAGATTAGATTTATATTCGCAAATTTAGAGCAAAGTTTGCTCCTCAAATTCAAAACAACTCGTCAGATGATGATTTCTCAATAGCATTGCGATATTAAAAAAAATTGAAAAACCTTTGCAGTTCTCCTTTAATATGTTGTCCATCTGATTCCGTGTAAAGTCATGCCTTTTTCAATTTAACCATATTTACTCTTCTTCGTGAACTGTTCAGAGTTCAATTCTGCCTCAAAGTTCACTTCTCAACACAGCTGCTCAGGTTGTGCTTATTCGAATGACAAGTAGAGCAAAGCACCATTGGTAAGTCGTAAGTGGTGACCATGATGGTTCCCTTGTATGTGAATTCACCCTTTCTGCGTGGAGAACTGTTCTGTATTTAAAGGGTATCCTCAATGGAATTTTCAAATGGGAAAAGTCGAATACATTACAACACATATAACTTAATTTGTACGGAGTATAGTAGTATATTTTTAGGGTTACAAGCCATTGGCTGTAAACCTCTTATTATCGGTATTATTAGGTCTTTCCATTTCGAATGGAATGACCTATTGTTATTCTACGGATTATTGATATTATTATTCCATCCAAATTTGAGATACAGTCACAAAATTAGGTTCATATATAGGTGAAGTGATATTCCGTTCAATGAATACTGACTAAACGGATGAGAGGACGTAGTAGAGATTTAGAATGTGAATCTTTGAAGATATTTCCAATAAAATGGTACCATAAAATAAGAGATCAGGCAAGTAGTTTTCGAGTTCTCTCCTAGGGTGCTTTTTCCTGGTCTTTGGTGTACATTCAAAACTAAAGAACATGGGGTAGGGTGAAGTAATACGGTGGTTAACCAGCAAGTGTTGTATATCGCTATACGTGGAAACACTCGCAGCTTATCATGAGTAGTGAAAAAGAAATTTAGAAAAACACCTAAAACTGTGAATTTCGTAGGAATGGCTCCCTTATGATTTCATAATAAGGAAGAACGACCGTTTTAGACCACATGGTAATTCTTCATACGTTCATAGTTGCTGTTGTCTATAGTACCACCCTGTTGGGTATTGTCAGTCTATTTAACGGACATATGCAAATTGGTGGCTGGATTCGTCCGACCGGGGTCAGTGTGTAAGGTTATGCCCCTTTGGCGAGATTCAAAATAATAATTCATTTACGGTAAGAAAATTTGAGAAAAACTGGTAGGTCCTTGGGGTTTTTTGGGTTTTTTTGGACCTGCGGCACGAAGGTCTACGGGAGGCTCGCGTTGTTGTCGTTCTTGTTCTTGTTATTGTTCTTCTTCTTCTTCTTGTGACTTTTTGAAATACGCATGCGCTAAGAGAGTGTGATCTCTGCCACACATTTCTTTTCAACCTCCGATCTCACATGACAACCCTGTCTTCAGGCACGCTTGAATTCATTTGCAACTATATTCGGTGGAATGAATTATTGCTTCGTTGATTTCAGTTCAGACTTCAATTCTCTTACGTCAACACATCAGGAAACTTCAGTCGCTTAAAAGTTGTCGATCGACACATCGGTCATTTTCTTCAGATATTACCATTTTCACTAAACAGTATGTCCATGTATATACACTTTAAGATCCTTGAATTGCTTATATACCAAGGAAGATGAGCCGCAACTTTGTCAGTGGTTCGGCTAATTTGCAGTCATAAGCGACTGTCTTAGTAAGTAGAAAAATGAGTTCACTACTTCTAGTGTAATGGGAACTACTTTCCCGCAGTCAGACTTCTCGTTTTCCCAGGTTCGTTTAGATTCCTGGTGGTAAACAACCAGCGGAAGTGTCAAAATCAGCCCAAACAACACAGAACAACAAACACAATATTTGCGATTTTGATACATGTATTTAGAATAAGACAGGAAAAGTTGATTAGTTACAAATGATTAACCCTTTCTTTCACGGTCAGACCTTGCATTTCACGGGGCTGATTTACGGTTAAATGATACAATCAGCCCCGTCAAAATGAAAGGCCTGCCCAATGTTGCCATTTGACAACGTCGTGTATCTACGCCACCTCATCTCAAATCAACGGTTGTTTAGCAACGATGGGCTGAAGCGGTAATCTAGGGCAGTGCACCTATTGATATGTGAGTGAGATTCCCCACAGGTCAACTTTTATGTCGTCGCATGACACACTGCAACATGGTCACCCTTTGAAGCAAGAATTCTGCTCCCACACGATGTAAGTTTATGAAGAAATTTCACCCATAAAGTAGAATTTGTTTTGTGCCAGTAAGAATATTTAACACATAGGCTTTGGCATGCCATAAGATTTATTTATTTCCATCTTGTCAGATTACACAGTGAGCATGCGCAATTATTTACGTTGCCATTTGGCAAGACCGGGAGGATTCTATCTCTGAAATTGGTACTTTAGTATGAATCTGTTTTGTTCTAAATTTCAATACAATTGTTTATTTGCAGATGGCTATATCATATATATTTTCGCTACCACAAAGGCTAGAGGGCTGAAACTTACCACACCATATCTTTGGGTCAAGCTCTACAAGAATATGTAAAAGAAAATCAAGATGACCGCCATGATGACGTGACAGTGATGTCATTTTCAAAAAGAGCATTTTTGGACGATTTTTATTTTTGGTTTTTCCTCGAAAAAAACTACATGATAAATTAGTAAATAATAATCTGATATGAAATAAAAAATGTTTTACCCATTTTTTCATGCAGAAAAGCAACAAAATTGAAGAAATCCGATGAAAACATCACTTTTCTGGTATTCAACATGGTCGCCATTTATAGGAGCAAAAAAAACAACCGGGGGGGGGAGCGGAAAGTGCCCCCATGCCAGTCGTTTTGACCATCATTCTCGGCGCCGATTATATTTTTGCATGTCTGTACAAATTTCAACAAGACGTCAGTTCATAATTTCACTGAATCGGGAAATCGCCCATATATTTGTCAGTCCGTCTAAGTAACTGAAATATTGGTTGATTGGAACATTTGTACATGTACAAATGAATGACTCTACATTTGAATGTTTAAAATATAGCATTTTTATGCTTGGACTGGTGATTTTTGTATTATTTGAATTAAAACAGCAATAATTACCCCCTAATCATTTGATAAAGGGATGCGTTTCATTGTGACATTCAACAAAATATCATGCTATACGGTCTTATCTTCCCAATGTTGCCAAATGGCAACAATTCCCAGTTGCCATGGCAACGGATATATCGAATAAATAAAACCAAAAATAGTTGCTATGCCCCAAACCTATCAACTGCCCAAAATATCAGATTTTTCCTACATTTGCATCTGGGGGTCCAGGAAAGAAAGGGTTAATTAGAAAATTAAAATAAAGGATGGCGACTCCAGGAAAGTATTTCAATAAATCAGAATACTTATAACCAAAGATAACCCCTGACCAGGCAATCAGAGTGCCGTCTGTCAGGGAATAATAAAGACGATCGGGAAAACATGGTACCGTTAATCGCCTAAATTACTGAAGAGAAAAGAAAACAAAACAGGCAAACATGGTACCGTTAATCGCCTAAATTACTAAAGAGAAAGGAAAACAAAACAGGCAAACATGGTACCTTAAAGTTTCCCTTTCCTGGAGCCAGTCCCGAACGTTTAAACAGTACGACAGTTATTCAACGACGCCCACACTTGCTCACCGGTTGACTATATTTGAATACCTAACCAGGTGCCAGCTCTATAAAATTAAACGTACAACATACGATCGCGACGAGTCGCAGAAAGCAACGTTAACCGCAATTATTTGCACGGGCAAAGGCAGACATCGTGGAGATGCAAGCAGACAATTGCAAATAGCATGCACATGACAAAACATAATGATAACAATCGGCAGATTAATTAATTGAATTAAGATAATGCAGAGACGAAGTTCATATGCAAATCAGTCATACCGCGGTACAAATAGGAGAAGCCCCAGACATATACAGGTATCAGTAAGCGGTTCGGAATAAACCTGTATATGTGTTATCAGATATCTGACGGCACAGACAGACTACATCTTCGTCTCGGCAAACGTGATGGCCCGACGTCGTGAGGTCGACGAGAGTGGAAGAAGGCAGCGTGGCGCCTACGCTGCGCCTCCTCCCGCTCGGCGACACGTACCTCCACCTTCCTTCTTGGACAAAGGACTCCTTCTGGGTTCACGTACTTGAGGTTTTGGATTTGCTCTCCAATCAAGCCCACCACAATCTGTTGTGTCTCATAACCCGACATAGAATGCTTCCTTCGAAGATGACGGCTAACCTCGCCCTTCCGGGCATGCCTAAACCGACACTTAGTGCAGAGAAAGATCCGTATCGTGGGTCGATGTACCTGCTTCCAGTGCCGGATCAGGGAATTGATTGTCCGATAGACGTGCCCGCCGCACTGCGAAACCCCACATGGTATCCCACCTTCTACCCAGACAGGGCGTAAACCCGCATCTAATTCGGCCAACGCTGCAGACCCTGGAAACCTCGGTTTCTATCTCTATGTCCATCTGTTAAAATATAAACAAACACACATTATTCTCAAATTCCTACACTGCCCTCTAACATAAAAAGCAACAATGCCCAGAAAACAAAATGAGATTACGAAGGGGTGTAGCACACGGGTTGCCGAACAGGTCTACCAAACCTAGACCACCTTAAATCCCTACCCTCTTCTGACGTTTCTTCATGTACTCTCTCAGGAGACAGCACATGATCAACTCCTTCTAGAGAATCCGAACCCTGTCCATCCCTTATCACATCACTCTCTCCCTCAGGAGAAGTTTCCTCGTCTCCTTCCAGGGAAACTAAATCTCCCCCCACTAAAACACTAGACCCTGCCCGCGAGGATCCCACACGATGTGACGACTCCAGTGAAACGCTTTCGCATGGTTTTAAATGGTCTACGTGCACCACCTTAATGGGAGCACTGGGCCTCCTTTCACGAAATTTGTATGTAACAGTAGTCAGTTTCAACCCCAACTTCCTACTGTCTGCCGGCGGATACCATCGCCATACAAGGTCGCCGGCTTGAAATACATGAGATTCCAGCCCACGGTCGTAACACTTTTTCTGCCTATCGATAACTGAGAACGCGCGTATTCATGTGTCTTATCCAGGACCTATCTCAACCACTTCACATAATCCACCCCACAAGAAAAGGGACTAACCGACTGTGGGTAGCCCACCATAATATCAAGTGGACAGCTCAACTCATGCCCGAACATCAGCATATTAGGCGAGCAGCCCGTACTATCATGCGTAGTTTCCCGATAAGCCATGAGAACATACGGCAGATGCTCATCCCAGTCTGACTGGTTCTCATTCACGTACATAGCCAGTATCTGGAGCAGACTTCTATTGAACCGTTCGACTAACCCGTCCGATTGGGGACGGTAGGGACAAGTTCTGGACTCCTCCACGCCCAACAGTTCACACAGACGAGCTATCAGCAGGGACTCAAATTCCCTTCGCTGATCGCTGTGTATAACCGTTGGCGTGCCAAACCTACACACAAATTCAGGTACCAGTTTATATGCAACCAGTTAAAGCGGTGTGGTCCGCGGTGGCATAGGCTTAGTATGCCATTTAGTAAAATAATCGCAAACTACCACTACATATCGATTTCCACTATCAGACTCCGGACACTCCAAAATGTCAATGCCTACACGATCGAGGGGCAAACCGACAGCTGACTGCTGAAGAGCTGATCGTCCAAGGCCTCATCCCGGTTTTCGACGAGCGCACAAATCACACTGCCTAACCCAACGCCCTATATCCGAGCTCATCCCGTATCAATATACCCTTCGCCTCACAGAAATTAGCGTTCGCTTGCGTCCAAAATTCCCACCTGTACGACCACAATGCAACTCCTCGAAGATGCGTCGCCTCACCCCTCTTGGGGCTACCAAAAGAAGTTTACAGTGAGCTACAACCCGGTCCAGCCAACTATAATACAAAACGCCATCGTGAACTTCCAACACATCCCACAAAGCCCACAAAGCCCGAACCTCTCGACTTGCACCCGTCATGTGACTTCTATGTGGCTTCAACTGAAGCTGCGATTTCAGCTCCAGAATTCTCCCAACAGAATCATCATTCTGCTGCCATTCCTCAATTTCTTCCACCGACCAGGTGTCTAACCAATTCGAGTCGACCTTTGCCCGCTCAATAGGGGGTCTGCCCCCGAGTCTCCTCCGCTCACCTCGTCTACCCCGTCGCATACCGGCGCAATACAGTGCTGAACAACAGGCTTAACTGAACCTTCCGTCGTGACTGTCAATTCCCCTATCCCAACCCTGGGAAGATCATCCACAGGTTGTGCACATTCCGGACAAATGGAACATTTGCACTTCCGATGCGGTCCAGCCAACTATAATACAAAACGCCATCGTGAACTTCCAACACATCCCACAAAGCCCACAAAGCCCACAAAGCCCGAACCTCTCGACTTGCACCCGTCATGTGACTTCTATGTGGCTTCAACTGAAGCTGCGATTTCAGCTCCAGAATTCTCCCAACAGAATCATCATTCTGCTGCCATTCCCCAATTTCTTCCACCGACCAGGTGTCTAACCAATTCGAGTCGACCTTTGCCCGCTCAATATGGGGTCTGCCCCCGAGTCTCCTCCGCTCACCTCGTCTACCCCGTCGCATACCGGCGCAATACAGTGCTGAACAACAGGCTTAACTGAACCTTCCGTCGTGACTGTCAATTCCCCTATCCCAACCCTGGGAAGATCATCCACAGGTTGTGCACATTCCGGACAAATGGAACATTTGCACTTCCGATGCGGTTGCCTTGACAATGCATCAGCGTTACCATGCTGTGTGCCCCTACGATGTTGAATAACGAAGTCGAATGTATCAAGAGACGAAATCCATCTGGCTATCATCCCCTCCGGATTTCTGAAGTTCCGTACCCATACTAAAGATGCGTGATTTGTTCTAATAACGAAACTCCTTCCCCACAGATAGTGCCTAAAAGGTTTCACAAACGTTACTACCGCCAATAGTTCACGAAAAGTCGCACAGTATCGACTTTGCTGTTTGGAAAGTGCTTTACTGCCGTATGCACTTACCCTTTCCTCCCCACCCTGAACCTGGGATAGAACTGCACCAATACCGTTCAAACTTGCATCAGTATCTAATATGAAACGCGCTTCCCGGGCTGGGTAGGCCAAGACGGGAGCCGAAACTAGCATATCTTTCAACGTGGTGAGTGATTTCTGACATCTCTCATTCCAACCAAATCTGACTTTCTTTCCAGTGAGTTGAATCGGTGGGTAAGCAACTGTGGAAAACCGGGGTATGAACTTGCGATAATACCCAGCTAGGCCTAGAAAACTGCGCACCTGAATTGCATTTTCAGGGCGTGGCCAATTCACAACGGCTGCCACTTTTCCAGGATCGCACTTCACCCCTTCTGCAGGAACAACATGGCCCAAAAACGCTGCCTCTGTGCAGAATAAAGAACATTTTGACGGTTTCAACTTCAGAGTTGCGTCCCTAAACCTAAGGAATACTTCCCGAAAATTGTCAAAAGCCGTGTCAAAGGAACTCCCGAACACAATCACGTCATCGAGATAACAGAGGCACCTGTCTCATTGCAGTCCATGTAACACTAACTCCATCAAGCGCTCAAAACTGGCAGGCGCATTGCACAGCCCAAAGGGCATGACTTTAAACTGGAAAAGCCCACTGTGCGTGGAAAAGGCCGTTTTCTCCCGATCATCTTTATGCATAGCGCATTGCCAATATCCTGATACTAAATCCAGTGTGCTAAATCAGCCTGCCCCTCCCAAAGCACCTAAGGACTCGTCGATACGTGGCAGCGGATATGCGTCCTTGACCGTGACAGCGTTTAACCTGCGAAAGTCTACATGAACCCATCCTTCTGTCTCACAAGAAGAACAGGTGAGGACCACGGACTACTACTAGGTTTAATGACATCTTCGTCCAGCATCCGAACAAGTTCTTTTTCAACTGTCTCACGCTGAGATAACGGTAACCTAAGTGGGGGTACTTTAATAGGTCGTTTGACACCAGTATTTATGTGTTCGACTAAATCCGTCCGACCGGGCTTGCCATCGAGGCCAGTGAACACGTCTTCACAATCTATTAACAAGTCTTTAACCCGTTCCCGCTGTTGCTTAGAGAGTCTGTCCGAGAGAGTTTCCAGAAGTCCCCTTAAATGAGCAGGAACAACCCGATCTCCATCCCTATGCAGACTATGCCTCGTCCCCTTTTCTACCTCCTGCACCACTTGCAGTCGAGCAACAGTTGTGTTTCCTCTTAGTCTTACAGGCTTATCCGTGACATTCACACTGACAACAAAAATTTTTGAACATTCACTACTGCATGTGACATCAGGATCCCTCTTCCTTCGAGCGTCCTAAACGGTTCGACGAGGTAACTGCTATCCCTCTCCACATTTCCTTCCAGAAAACCCGCTACTAACATTTCCGACGCTGCAGGGATGGTAACTCTGCCTGCTAGCTTTACCCTGGCGCATCTAGGCTCAGTCACTTTATGTAACTTAATGCGACTATGGCCAATCTGCAAAACCCCCGAAGAAACTTTAATTAACATGTCGTAACGCTCTAGGAAATCCATTCCAAGGATGCCTGACAAGTCCCGTTCTGCTACGATGAATTCATGGGTGAACCACAGACCATCTAGGCTAAATTCCAGCTCTACTCTACCCAGCACACCCAAAGAGCTCCTAACTGCATTAGTCAACTTGATTTCGGCAGGGCGAAGTATTGGTTTAAGCCCATAGGTCTCAGATGATAGCAAGCTCACAACAGAACCGCTGTCAACTAACATCTTATAATCACCATAACACACGTAAACCTCCGCGAACAGACATGTCTCTCTAACATGGCGTATTCCCACAGGCGGCCGTGCACTAGGACTAAAAGTTTCGTAGGTTGAACCCCCGACCACGCGCTCAGCCCTATCTAGTTTAAAGTCTTTCCCGCCTGCATGGAAATACCACCATCTACACGAGTGTTATTAGCCTGTCCTTCCGGGCAGTCATAGGATAAATGTCCAAATTGAAGACAAACGAAGCAATGGGTGTTTCGGCGTGTTCTACCCCTTCGCCGCGAGCCGGTCCTCGTCTGCCCCGATAGCTTCTCAGAGGTTTCCTTGCATAGCGGTAATTAACTGTTCCAATGCTTCAAATTTATTCTCTGACGCGTCACTAGTTACCGCTTTTACTTCTAGCTGATTACTCTCCTTATCAATCTTCGGCTTAACAGGGCATGGTTTTGTTCCCTTCACAGCCTCAAATTCCACGGCCAGTGCGACAGCACTCTCCAATGTCTTCGGATGTCTAAAAATGATATGCTCCTTCAACTCGGGTGAGCCAGTTCCGTTCAAAAACTGTTCAAGTACATTGGTTTCTCTATAGATATGTGGCATGTCTAGAAAGGCTAAACTGGCTAGTCGACGCAAAGCATACCCAAAATCAGATGGGGATTCCTCATTTTTCCGCCTACGCGACCGAAACTCGCATCTATGAGCGACCTCCCGTTCTTGAGGATCAAACCGTTTCGCCAATAATGCTTTCAAAGCCTCATAACTGGTCAACTGTATACCAGGCAAATCGCCGAGAAGCTTTTGAGCATCTCCACGCAATGCCATAGATAACTGTTGACCCATATCCGAACGAGTCCACCTATTCCAGAGGGCCACCTGTTCAAAATGTACGATATAATCTTTCCAATCAATATTTTTCCCATCGAACCTATCAGGCTCTTTTTCGCGTCTACTCAATTTCCGCTGGCTAGCGGATTTCGTCACCTCAACAGCAGGCGGTGGCGAATCCATATTATCGGAGCCCGCAATGTTTGTTTGCCGACCTGGCCGTTTGATCGCTAAGAAGTTTGTCAAGTCGGGCACATGCTAAAGAAACTTCTGTTTCCCTTTTGAACCTGTCATCCGCGAAAGGAGGGCACCCCGGTCCCATAACACTACGCCCCGATATAGGCCACTCTTCATGGACAGCCATTCCCGCCTGAAACTTACTCCTTGCTCCACCCTGTAGTGCAGTGTATTCGAATCCCTCCGCCATATGCTACACCTAGCGGCTATCAATGATGTTCTGTGTTGAAACAAGAACCCAGAGACACATCCAAAGTCGTTCACACGAACCAAGAATCCTGGTCACGGCACCAAAATGTAATGGGAACTACTTTTCCGCAGTCGGATTTCTCGTTTTCCCAGGTTCGTTTAGATTCCTGGCGGTAAACAACCAGCGGAAGTGTCAAACTCAGCCCAAACAACACAGAACAACGAACACAATATTTGCGAATTTGATACATGTATTTAGAATAAGACAGGAAAGTTGATTAGTTACAAATGATTTATTAGAAAATAAAAATAAAGGATGGCGACTCCAGGAAAGTACTTCAATAAATCAGAATACTTATAACCAAAGATAACCCCTGACCAGGCAATCGGAATGCCGTCTGTGAGGGAATAATAAAGGCGATCGGGCAAACATGGTACCGTTAATCGCCTAAATTACTAAAGAGATAGGAAAACAAAATAGGCAAACATGGTACCTTAAAGTGTCCCTTTCCTTGAGCCAGCCCCGAACGTTTAAAGAGTACGACGGTTATCCAGCGACGCCCATACTTGCTCACCGGTTGACTATATTTGAATACCTAGTGCCGGCTCTATAAAATCCAACGTACAACATACGATCGCGACGAGTCGCAGAAAACAACATTAACCGCAATTGTTTGCACGGGCAAAGACAGACATCGTGGAGATGCAAGCAGACAATTGCAAATAGCATGTACATTACAAAACATAATGATAACAACCGGCAGATTAATTAATTGAATTAAAATAATGCAGAGACGAAGTTCATATGCAAATCAGTCATACCGCGGTACATATAGGAGAAGCCCCAGACATATACAGGTACCAGTAAGCGATTCGGAATAAACCTGTATATGTGTTATCAGATATCTGACGGCACAGACAAGCACGAAACACGCCTTCCTCACACTAGCAATCATTTTATCTACCCAATCTAGATAATTCACAAATTGGGGAAGAAGTAGACAAGCAACGCATTGTCATTATGATTAACATTGAATAATACTTGGTATCAATTTATAGATCATGCATCATAAAAACAAACGCAACAATTACGTTTTAGAAGTAAGGGAATAACTCACCAACGTTCGCTGAATAAAGATGTTTAACTTATAGAAATGACAATTAGGGGGTCTGCCCCCGAGTCTCCTCCGCTCACCTCGTCTACCCCGTCGCATACCGGCGCAATACAGTGCTGAACAACAGGCTTAACTGAACCTTCCGTCGTGACTGTCAATTCCCCTATCCCAACCCTGGGAAGATCATCCACAGGTTGTGCACATTCCGGACAAATGGAACATTTGCACTTCCGATGCGGTTGCCTTGACAATGCATCAGCGTTACCATGCTGTGTGCCCCTACGATGTTGAATAACGAAGTCGAATGTATCAAGAGACGAAATCCATCTGGCTATCATCCCCTCCGGATTTCTGAAGTTCCGTACCCATACTAAAGATGCGTGATTTGTTCTAATAACGAAACTCCTTCCCCACAGATAGTGCCTAAAAGGTTTCACAAACGTTACTACCGCCAATAGTTCACGAAAAGTCGCACAGTACCGACTTTGCTGTTTGGAAAGTGCTTTACTGCCGTATGCACTTACCCTTTCCTCCCCACCCTGAACCTGGGATAGAACTGCACCAATACCGTACAAACTTGCATCAGTATCTAATATGAAACGCGCTTCCCGGGCTGGGTAGGCCAAGACGGGAGCCGAAACTAGCATATCTTTCAACGTGGTGAGTGATTCTTGACATCTCTCATTCCAACCAAATCTGACTTTCTTTCCAGTGAGTTGAATCGGTGGGTAAGCAACTGTGGAAAACCGGGGTATGAACTTGCGATAATACCCAGCTAGGCCTAGAAAACTGCGCACCTGAATTGCATTTTCAGGGCGTGGCCAATTCACAACGGCTGCCACTTTTCCAGGATCGCACTTCATCCCTTCTGCAGGAACAACATGGCCCAAAAACGCTGCCTCTGTGCAGAATAAAGAACATTTTGACGGTTTCAACTTCAGAGTTGCGTCCCTAAACCTAAGGAATACTTCCCGAAAATTGTCAAAAGCCGTGTCAAAGGAACTCCCGAACACAATCACGTCATCGAGATAACAGAGGCACCTGTCCCATTGCAGTCCACGTTACACTAACTCCATCAAGCGCTCAAAACTGGCAGGCGCATTGCACAGCCCAAAGGGCATGACTTTAAACTGGAAAAGCCCACTGTGCGTGGAAAAGGCCGTTTTCTCCCGATCATCTTTATGCATAGCGCATTGCCAATATCCTGATACTAAATCCAGTGTGCTAAACCAGCCTGCCCCTCCCAAAGCACCTAAGGACTCGTCGATACGTGGCAGCGGATATGCGTCCTTGACCGTGACAGCGTTTAACCTGCGAAAGTCTACATGAACCCATCCTTCTGTCTCACAAGAAGAACAGGTGAGGACCACGGACTACTACTAGGTTTAATGACATCTTCGTCCAGCATCCGAACAAGTTCTTTTTCAACTGTCTCACGCTGAGATAACGGTAACCTAAGTGGGGGTACTTTAATAGGTCGTTTGACACCAGTATTTATGTGTTCGACTAAATCCGTCCGACCGGGCTTGCCATCGAGGCCAGTGAACACGTCTTCACAATCTATTAACAAGTCTTTAACCCGTTCCCGCTGTTGCTTAGAGAGTCTGTCCGAGAGAGTTTCCAGAAATCCCCTTAAATGAGCAGGAACAACCCGATCTCCATCCCTATGCAGACTATGCCTCGTCCCCTTTTCTACCTCCTGCACCACTTGCAGTCGAGCAACAGTTGTGTTTCCTCTTAGTCTTACAGGCTTATCCGTGACATTCACCACTGACAACAGAATTTTTTGAACATTCACTACTGCATGTGACATCAGGATCCCTCTTCCTTCGAGCGTCCTAAACGGTTCGACGACGTAACTGCTATCCCTCTCCACATTTCCTTCCAGAAAACCCGCTACTAACATTTCCGACGCTGCAGGGATGGTAACTCTGCCTGCTAGCTTTACCCTGGCGCATCTAGGCTCAGTCACTTTATGTAACTTAATGCGACTATGGCCAATCTGCAAAACCCCCGAAGAAACTTTAATTAACATGTCGTAACGCTCTAGGAAATCCATTCCAAGGATGCCTGACAAGTCCCGTTCTGCTACGATGAATTCATGGGTGAACCACAGACCATCTAGGCTAAATTCCAGCTCTACTCTACCCAGCACACCCAAAGAGCTCCTAACTGCATTAGTCAACTTGATTTCGGCAGAGTGAAGTATTGGTTTAAGCAAGCCCACCCACTCATAGGTCTCAGATGATAGCAAGCTCACAACAGAACCGGTGTCAACTAACATCTTATAATCACCATAACACACGTAAACCTCCGCGAACAGACATGTCTCTCTAACATGGCGTATTCCCACAGGCGGCCGTGCACTAGGACTAAAAGTTTCGTAGGTTGAACCCCCGACCACGCGCTCAGCCCTATCTAGTTTAAAGTCTGTCCCGCCTGTATGGAAATACCACCATCTACACGAGTGTTATTAGCCTGTCCTTCCGGGCAGTCATAGGATAAATGTCCAACTTGAAGACAAACGAAGCAATGGGTGTTTGGGCGTGTTCTACCCCTTCGCCGCGATCCGGTCCTCGTCTGCCCCGATAGCTTCTCAGAGGTTTCCTTGCATAGCGGTAATTAACTGTTCCAATGCTTCAAATTTATTCTCTGACGCGTCACTAGTTACCGCTTTTACTTCTAGCTGATTACTCTCCTTAGCTGGTTTCTCTATAGATATGTGGCATGTCTAGAAAGGCTAAACTGGCTAGTCGACGCAAAGCATACCCAAAATCAGATGGGGATTCCTCATTTTTCCGCCTACGCGACCGAAACTCGCATCTATGAGCGACCTCCCGTTCTTGAGGATCAAACCGTTTCGCCAATAATGCTTTCAAAGCCTCATAACTGGTCAACTGTATACCAGGCAAATCGCCGAGAAGCTTTTGAGCATCTCCACGCAATGCCATAGATAACTGTTGACCCATATCCGAACGAGTCCACCTATTCCAGAGGGCCACCTGTTCAAAATGTACGATATAATCTTTCCAATCAATATTTTTCCCATCGAACCTATCAGGCTCTTTTTCGCGTCTACTCAATTTCCGCTGGCTAGCGGATTTCGTCACCTCAGCAGCAGGCGGTGACGAATCCATATTATCGGAGCCCGCAATGTTTGTGTGCCGACCTGGCCGTTTGATCGCTAAGAAGTTTGTCAAGTCGATCACATGCTAAAGAAACTTCTGTTTCCCTTTTGAACCTGTCATCCGCGAAAGGAGGGCACCCCGGTCCCATAACACTACGCCCCGATATAGGCCACTCTTCATGGACAGCCATTCCCGCCTGAAACTTACTCCTTGCTCCACCCTGTAGTGCAGTGTATTCGAATCCCTCCGCCATATGCTACACCTAGCGGCTATCAATGATGTTCTGTGTTGAAACAAGAACCCAGAGACACATCCAAAGTCGTTCACATGAACCAAGAATCCTGGTCACGGCACCAAAATGTAATGGGAACTACTTTTCCGCAGTCGGATTTCTCGTTTTCCCAGGTTCGTTTAGATTCCTGGCGGTAAACAACCAGCGGAAGTGTCAAAATCAGCCCAAACAACACAGAACAACGAACACAATATTTGCGAGTTTGATACATGTATTTAGAATAAGACAGGAAAGTTGATTAGTTACAAATGATTTATTAGAAAATAAAAATAAAGGATGGCGACTCCAGGAAAGTACTTCAATAAATCAGAATACTTATAACCAAAGATAACCCCTGACCAGGCAATCGGAATGCCGTCTGTGAGGGAATAATAAAGGCTATCGGGCAAACATGGTACCGTTAATCGCCTAAATTACTAAAGAGATAGGAAAACAAAACAGGCAAACATGGTACCTTAAAGTGTCCCTTTCCTTGAGCCAGCCGCGAACGTTTAAACAGTACGACGGTTATCCAGCGACGCCCACACTTGCTCACCGGTTGACTATATTTGAATACCTAGTGCCGGCTCTATAAAATCCAACGTACAACATACGATCGCGACGAGTCGCAGAAAACAACATTAACCGCAATTATTTGCACGGGCAAAGACAGACATCGTGGAGATGCAAGCAGACAATTGCAAATAGCATGCACATTACAAAACATAATGATAACAACCGGCAGATTAATTAATTGAATTAAAATAATGCAGAGACGAAGTTCATATGCAAATCAGTCATACCGCGGTACATATAGGAGAAGCCCCAGACATATACAGGTACCAGTAAGCGATTCGGAATAAACCTGTATATGTGTTATCAGATATCTGACGGCACAGACAAGCACGAAACACGCCTTCCTCACACTAGCAATCATTTTATCTACCCAATCTAGATAATTCACAAATTGGGGAAGAAGTAGACAAGCAACGCATTGTCATTATGATTAACATTGAATAATACTTGGTATCAATTTATAGATCATGCATCATAAAAACAAACGCAACAATTACGTTTTAGAAGTAAGGGAATAACTCACCAACGTTCGCTGAATAAAGATGTTTAACTTATAGAAATGACAATTTTGTATGATGTTTAGCTTTACCCCCAAGCAATTCGCATATATGGAAATATGTTTTGAAAGGAAAAATAATTTAACCCTCTGTGGGAATCGAAACAATCACCCTCCAACCCCTGGAGTTGCACTTACTGTCCTAGCGAAACCGATTCATTGATAATACTCTTTATGCACAACTGGTTTTATAATATTATACAGAAATCACCATTTTGTATTTAATGAGTTAGACAACCCTGTGAGCGAACAATACATCATAGTTGTGGAGTTATATTTTGCACTTTCGGTTACAAGCATGAAATTTAGCACATAGCTATTTTGAATGATCCTCTTTCGGAACACAGCCTCTCTATCCTCATTTTCGCAAGCCAGGGCCTAGGTTTCGCTGGTATTTATGTTCCCGTCCTCTTCGGCACTCAGAATCCCTTTAGATTCACTCCCGTAAATTCAATACTTATGTGTATCAGCAGACAATGGGCAAAAACATATTGCATTTGACATCATTCTCTCAAGTCAGAGCCCATTTCTGCTAGAATTTACTGGTTCTACACTTCACAATTTACGTTACTTTGTCAATCAGTTTTACGAATGGAATTACGTCATATATTAGCAGATACTGGCCATAAAAGCGATCTATTTGACGTCGTTGTCAAAAGCTAGGGCCTTGATTTCCTGGAGGGGTTTTTGAGTTTCATTTTGATACTTAGATACCTTTCATATTGATACTAACTTGACAGTCATATTCGTGAATGCAATAATTTGATGTACCAAAATATAATAACGAGAATTCGACATCATTCTCTTACACACAGACCTTGTTTAGTGAACTAGCTCGGAAATTTCGCACTTAAATCACCCTCGGAATGACTCAGTGACAAACATATTCGCGAATTGAGTGTAGGGAGATATCCATAGATACCGACTAGAAATGTTTCTTATTCGCAGAATTTGATTTTTTAAAAAAGAAATTAATAAAATTAGCAACCTTCGAAAAGGCTTGGCCGAACATGTCAGATGAGATGATATTTCCTAAGAATGAAATAGTTAATCATTTATATAGAAGGAGCTAACGATGTCATGGCATTGACTTGCTGCATGGAAAAGAGTGTCAAGGTATTTAGTTTGCAGATGATAACACACGTAAATGAAAAACTTATTTAATTATTCTAATGGAATATCAAGACTGTCACAGGCCTCAATTTGAGTAGTGAAAAGTGTCATTATGCCTCTTGGACAGTTCGATAAAGCCTTCAACCCCATTCCATAGTTTCACAGATCAAAGTGATAGACCTGATACTGAATTCATTGAAAATTAAATTTGAAGGAAATATAAATTTTACATTTCGCTCGAGAAAGTATTAAAGCGAGAAGGGAGATTTTTTCGCTATCACTAAATCCTTGGAATTTATTTGGATTTCCAAATATTTGAAAGCCTTTTTGATTTGCAAAAATCAATGGCTCAACCGAATGTTTTGAAACTTGGCATACTTGTACCAAGACATTGCCAAAGCGATCATTGTGACTTCATCTGTCAATTCAATATAGACGGCACGGACCAGTCAAAATCGTTGGATTTTGAACGGGGAAAGTGAATATATATATATATGGTATCAGACCTATTACGCAATTTCTACAATTGTGGGTTAGAAGTTGAAAATTATTTCCCTTGGCATGAAAACACTGGCAGATGGCGCTTTTTTCTACAATTACCATTACTTCCGTTGATATGCCTTTCACTGCATTATTGCCACTGCCGCAGGTTTTGACTACAATGTATTCATTTCTCACTTGTTTTTTTGCCTTTCTACATTGGCCACTCGACGTAGAAGACGAGACAGTGTATTTCATTAAAATCGCTATTACCGATTTCTCTGGAAAATTGACCGAAAATGACCGTTTTTACCTGCGGCACGCAGGTCTACGAGAGGCTCGCGTTGTTGTTGTTGTTGTTACCTGCGGCACGCAGGTCTACGAGAGGCTCGCGTTGTTGTTGTTCTTCTTCTTCTTCTTGTGACTTTTTGAAATACGCATGCGCTAAGAGAGTGTGATCTCTGCCACACTTTTCAACGTCTGATCTCACATGACAACTCTGCCTTCAGACACTTTGGAATTCATTTGCAACTTCTCTGAGATATACGGTGGAATGAATTATTGCTTCGTTGATTTCCGTTCAGACGTCAATTCTCTTTAGACATATGAAACTATTTTCATCTGCCGTTCCATCCTCATAACAGGGGTCCAACACCCCTAACCGCAGCCGAATGCACTAGCACAGTTCCGAGGAATATTAGACGTGGTCTCCGGAGCTGATCGAAACAGTCTACTAGCGAAAATGCTGTTTCGATTGGTCATTTCTCGATTTGAAAATGGGACCTTCCAAACAGTACAGCGATGTAGCGGGAGAGGTTAGTGAGTGACAAACCGCAGTTTCATTGTTTCATTCGCCAACCAACCTGAAATGTCAGAAAGGCTGTCATAACAACATGTACATTTAGCATATCTAGAACAATTAATTAGAACACGGCGCTTTGATTTGCGTTCAGCGACAACGGTATACAGTCGACCTACGATCGCCTGACAAATTGTCACCCCTACACCGTTAGTATTAGCATTCATTGCATCACACACTACGGCAGTTCCATATACGCATGGATTATATACATGCGAAACAAAAACAAAAATCAATAACATAAACTCGTTAGCAGTGAAACCAGTGTTGGTTATTAATGAACGGATTTTCAGAGATATTTTGTTAATGAATAATGAGGTTATTACAGTGATAGAAGAAGGTTTGTATTGGCAGAGTAATCTCTACGCTGAGAGCGTGTTAACGATAATTTCAATTGTAGGCCATGCTTGTCGCCAGACGGTGGTCGTTCAGCTGACATGCGCTGTTCGGAGTTTGCTGCCGTTCAGTCAATTAAAAGCAGACGATCAATCATCAGTTATTGTCTTCACTATTACCATTTTCACTGAATAGTATGTATATACGTTTTAAGATACTTGAATTGCTTATATACCAAGGAAGACGAGACGCAACCGTGTGAGTGGTTCAACGAATTTGCATACAGTCATAGGCGACTGCTGTAGTAAGTAGAAAATGAGCTGACTACTTCTAGTAATCATTTTATCTACCCAATCTAGATAATTTACAAAGTGGTGAAAAGTAGACAAGTAACGCAAAACTAACTTTACGCGCAACTGGTTTTATAATACAGAAATGACAATTGAGTATTCAATCATCACGAAAGAGAAAGAATAGTTTAACCGTCAACGAGAATCGAACCCACGACCCCTCCAATTCGTGGAGTTGCTCTTACCCTCTGAGCTATGCCGGTTCATAATATTCCCGTGAATCATCACAATGAAGGCTAATCGGTCACGCAATGTGCGCAACTTGAATGCCAATTTGATTTTGAGTTGTTCAAGTGTTTCAGCACAGGCTTCTCATCTACGTCTGTTAGAAGATGAGCGCGATGATGTGATCGAACAATACATCACAGTTGTGCAGTCATATTGTGCACTTTTGGTGACAAGCATGAACTTTGGCAAGTAGCTATCTTGAATGATCCTCTTTCATTTAAGTTTGGGACACAACTTCTCTATCCTCATTCTCGCAAGCCAGGTACTTGCTCATCTGGTATTGATGTTCCCGTCCTCTTTGGCACTCAGAATCCCGTTAGATTAGCATCACCTCTTTAACCACTCCCGTGAATTCAATAATTATACGTATCATCAGACAATAGACAGAAACATATTGCATTTGACATCATTCTCTCAAGTCAGACCTCATTTCTGCTAGAATTTACAGGTTGTACACTTGACAATTTACGTTACTTTGTCAATTAGTTTCACGAATGGAATTACGTCACATATTAGTAGATACTGGCCATAAAAGCGATCTATTTGACCTCGTCCTCCCAAGCTAGGGCCTTGATTTCCTGGCGGAGTTTTTCAGTTTGATTTTGATACTTAAATATCTTTCATATTGGCAGTCATTTTCGTGAATGCAATAATTTGATATACCAAAAGATAATGACCAGAACAAAATGATCAATTGGACATCATTCTCTTTTACACCCTTTTTCGCACTTTTTACACTAAGAAATTAATAAAATTAGCAACCTTCGAAAATGCTTGACCGAACATGTCCGATGAGATGATATTTCCTAAGAATGAAATAGGTAATCATATATATAGAAGGAGCAAATCACGTGTTAGTATTGACTTGCTGCATGGAAAAGAGTGTCAAGTTTGCAGATGATAACACACGTAAAAGCAGAAACTTAACCTCTCGAACAGTTAGATAAAACCTTCACCCCCATTCCATAGTTTCACAGATCAAACTGCTAGACCTGATACTAAATTCATTGAAAATTATATTTGAAGGAAATATAAATTTTCCATTTTGCTCCGCAAAGTAAGCGAGAAGGGAAACTGAAGAGCGTAGATTTTCGCGCTACGACCAAATCTTTGAAATTGCTTTGGCTTTTCAAATATTTGAAAGCCTTTTTGAATTGCAAAAATCAACGGCTGAACCAAATGTTTTGAAACTTGGCATACACGATACTTGGACCAAGACATTGCCGAATGATCATTACGTCTGTCAGTTCAGCATAGGCGGCACGGATCCGTCAAAATCGTCGGAATTTGAACAGGGAAAGTGAATATATATATATTGTATCAGACCTATATAACGCTGGCAGATGGCGCTGTATTTCTGCAACAAATATTGATACAAGTCACGTGGATCTCTCATCAACACGTTTCCAGTTTTGATAATCCTAATATTCAGATGCAAATATGATCAGCTTTGTTTTCTTTTTTGTCCGAATAAGTCACGGCCGCAGGTTTTGAATACACTGTAGTCATTTCTCATGCACCTGTTGTTCTTCTTCTTGTGACTTTTTGAAATACGCATGCGCTAAGAGAGTGTGATCTCTGCCACACTTTTCGACCTCCTGAGATATTCGGTGGGATGAAGTATTGCTTCGTTGATTTCCGTTCAGACGTCAATTCTGTTACGTCAAGACATAGGAAACTACCATTCAATCGCTTAAAAGCCGACGATTGACACATCAGTCATTGTTATCAGTTTCATTGAACAGTATGAATTAAGAAATAATATTTCCATAGGCGTGCTCAATGGCTATTTTACGCACGGTTAGTGGGGGAAAGTTTATATTTTTAAACTTTCCCACATAACCGTGCGTAAAATATTCATTGAGCACGCATATGAAAACATTATTTCTATTATATTGCACTACCCAAATTGACTATCAACACAGATTATAATGAAAAGTTTAAAACATATTTTAAACTTTTGACAACTTTCTCCCTTTTCTTGAAAAAACTCGTCCACTGATGCTCCCGTTTCGGTTGGCACCGTGCCAATGTCAGTGGACGAGTTTATGTGGTCTCTCCAAATGGAGAGTGATACTGTCAGCTGCGTCAGCTGTGTGGAAATTACGTCGATATATGTCTATTTGTGTCGCTTTGTTAATCAATTTTACAATGGAAACAACAGTTACACTTGAGAAAGAAATTTATCTCGTAATCTTGTGTGTGTTACTTGTATGAAAGCAGACGTTCCTTTCCTCATCCGACTTGTGAAATGGAACCTTCCAATGAACACCTGCGCTTGACGGGTGTTGATTTCACATAATCGTGCTAAAACGTGTAACAAATGCACGGTTAGCTCGATGTTATTGACACAAATGTTATAGAATATACGTTTTAAGATCTTTAAATTAAGAAATACTGTTTTCATAGGCGTGCTAAATCGTTATTTTACGCACGGTTAGTGCGGGAAAGTTTATATATATATATTTTTTATAATTGATATTTTATTTGGTTTTCATAGGTAATACAAATTGTACATAAAATAATCTATCGTACTAAACAAAAATGGTTGTATTTGTAATTTGTAACTCATGTTATACCACAAAACAGATGCATCGTCATTACACTCGATTTATCAACGTTCAACAACATCTAAAGGAGTCTAAACAGTAAGTGTAGCGATGACCAATACTTTAACCTATTTTTAACTACTTTCATTTTATATATAGAAAATTTAATAATAGAAATACAGTAGATGACTGGCTGATTTCTGTAAAAGACCAAGTATAACTTTTTCTAGAGAAAATATAATTGGAATACCCGCCGAAGCGAACCAATTTTCCAGTAAAATCCACAAAGCGTAGATATGTTCACATTCCCAAAAGAGATGAATAATATTCTCTGGAACTTTGTTACAGAATGTACATAAGTTAGATACATCAGGGTAAAGTTTATGTGCAAAAATGTTGGTAGTCAGTAATTCGGTTAATAATTCTGTATTGAAACCGCTTATATTTCACATCTCTTTGCTTTGTTACATTTTTATTTCATATATGCCACTCCGAATCACTGTAATTTTTATCCAAGAACTGTTTCCCATTTCAAATGAGCGGTCAATACAGTAAATCTGGAGTTCAAGAGAGTTCGATAGTATATTTTACAGCCTTTTTTACACTTATTAATAGGAGGAGGTATTAAGGGTATCATATATTGTTTCTGTAATAATCCAAATCCCATGTTGTTTGCTTCTTTCCGTACTGCCTGACATACTGATAAGTATTCCAGAAACTTGGCTGCGCATTTATAAATAGAATGAAAAGAGTCAAATGACAAAATTTTCCGTAATTGTCTAAAATATCATTCTCACAACCGCACATATTTTCCATCCCAATGACCTAAATGTATAGCTTTATAATCAATTTTAATTTTTTCATTATACCAAAGTTTTTCATTCGAGAAAGTTTCACTGTCTTTGTACACTAGTTAGGTCTTTCCATTACGAATGGAAAGACCTATTGTTATTCTACTGATTTTTATTAGGTCTTTCCATTACAAATGGAAAGACATTTTGTTATTCTACGGATTATTATTATTATTCTACTTTTGAAATAGCGGCTAAACGGCTTGATATACAGCTTAGATATTTGGCACCTTTGTAGATACGAGGCTGTACTTTCTGGTACAAGTATCCAATTTTGACCTTGACCTTGACCTATTGAACTATGGGCTCCCCTGGTGCTGTTTTTCGTGTGGGCTGTGTACAGCCAAAACTAAAGAACATATCTAAAAGAAAGTTGATGGTTGGTAAGTGTTACATATGGCCATGCTGTAGTTATATTTTTGAATTGTTACGTAACAAGAAAAAGTAGTTATCTCCCTTTTAATGTATTTCAAAACCCGGTATTTTATAAGGAAATGAGCTACGGCATTGATACTCCTAATATTAATGAATACTTTAATGACCGAAAAGAATGTGACCTTAAATTTGACCTTTGACCTCCAGGAGTGTCTCTATATGAGTGCAAAGTTTGGTGGTCAAATCTTGAACGGCTAATGCGATCAGCCTAAAAATAAGGTCACGTGACCTACATCATGTCACAAGGTCACCACTTGTCTCAGAACACGGCCCTGACCTTGACCTTTGAAGTGGTAAGTATCCAAATATCGAAAATACGGCTTCCTTTTTCTGAAAAACTAACGCACTGACAGTTACAAAACAATGAAGCAATAGTGGACACAATATTGTCTTTCATTTGGCGCTATTTATAAAACGACCCGATGTGACCTTGACCTTGAATATCGCACAATGTAAAAAACATTGTTCGCATTTTTCTCAAAAACTACAACATGCAGGAATCTGTAATTTAGTACATTTGTAGCCCATGATACAGGTATGACGTCACTGAATTTTCAATCTGACCTTGACCCTTGTTTTTCAGATATGGCCCCCGACAGTTTTCAGTCTACAGCGCCATAACTTGAAAACTGTTAGGAATTCTAACTTGAAATTTGCACATGAATGTAGGTCATTACATGAGGTAACAGAACATCAGTAGAACCCATAAAAAGATACCAGAAAGATTGGGAGATAATTAGCCATTTCTGAAATTTTGGATTTATTCAAATTTTGCGAAAATTATGCATCCAATCATCACTATTTTTAGGCACGATTGAGTGAATATATATATGTATTTACCTATGAAATTTCAAGAATATAGCTTTGATAGGTTTAGAGATATTAAAAAAACAATTTTCCCGAACTATTAAGCCGTTAAATGGTCACATGTTGATTTCATCTATTCAATGGGAGTTGTCAATTTCGCTATAGCGATTCGGCTGTAACACTCGAGGCATCCGGAGTTCGCAATTAAATAAATGTCGTGTTACATGACGGAGCTGGCTCATCTTCTTGGAAACGCTATAACTCTTGAACCGCAATAGGTACGGACTTCTAATTTGTTGCCTGTTACTTCCAATAATGAGTTCTTTCGTCGACAATGACTCCATACCAGTCGACTAAAATTGTGCGCCAGAATACGTGAGTGAACCGGCATATGATTGCATCTCGTTGTTGTTTCACGCGATTTGTGGATACTAGGCTGAAGTTTCTCGTACAGGTCAGTACAGGTCATCAATTTTGATTGAGGGAATATATACAGGTGTTTATTTGAGAAATTTCAAGATTATAACATTGTTTTGAGGATTTAACAAAAAACATTATCCCCACTGGTTAAACGCTTTCGATATTAAGTAGTAATTGATTTCATCCATCTAATTGTATAACGCCAGATCAGTTTCAAAGAGGTATTAATTGGTTCTCCATTGACAAGGCGTGAAGACCTGTATGTAACCCGACACACCAGTTAAAGCTTTCAGGAGTTTCGACTGTACCAACCGAGTCACCCCGCGATTGTAATTAAATGAACGTCGTTTTAAGTGATGAAAGGAGCTGAGAACCATGATGAGTCCTCTGTAAGCCCATGATGCATTATGTATATTTGTCAATTAAACGAAGGGTGTTCAGTTATCATTATATCGACATCGCCTATGCAACATGACATGAACTTAATTTCCAACGAAAGGATACCTTTGGAGGACCGTCGTGGAAAGACCGTGTCATTGTACCAACAATGTGTAGTTAGGTCTTTCCATTTCCAATGGATAGACCTATTGTTATTCTACGGATTTTTATTATTATTATTATTATGCTATCCAAATTTGTACACAACGAAACGTCCTCAAAGACTCACAGAAGAGTTTAGATATTGGGCACACAGTTAGATACACGGCTGAAGTTATGCATATTATTTGGGCAACTGGCCTTGACCTTGACCTAATAAGATATAAGCGAGCAAAGTTAAATTTTATTTTGCGAATATTGAGCAAACAGATTGTAAGACGAAGTTGACATTTGGGAAGCAAGTGTTTGAAGTATTTCTCAACAAAACTGAAGAACATATCTGAAAAAAAGTTGATGGTTGGTAAGTGTTACATATGGCCATGCTGTAGTTATATTTTTGAATTGTTACGTAACAAGAAAAGGTAGTTATCTCCCTTCTAATGTTTTTCAAAACCCGTTATTTTATAAGGAAATAGGCTACGGCATTGATACTCCTAATATTAATGAACACTTTAATGACCGAAAAGAATGTGACCTTAAATTTGACCTTTGACCTCCAGGAGCGTCTCTATATGAGTGCAAAGTTTGGTGGTCAAATCTAGAACGGCTAATGCGATCAGCCTGGAAATAAGATCACGTGACCTACATCATGTCGCAAGGTCACCACTTGTCTCAGAACTCGGCCTTGACCTTGACCTTTCAAATGGTATGCATCCAAATATCGAAAATACGGCTTCCGTTTTCTGAAAAACTAACTCACCTACGATTACAAAACAATGACGCAATAGTGAGCACAATATTGTCTTTCTTTTGGCGCTACTTATAAAACGAGCCGATGTGACCTTCACCTTAAATATCGCACAATGTAAAAAACATTGTTCGCATTTTTCTCAAAAACTACAACATACAGGAATCTGTAATTTAGTACATTTGTACCCTATGATACAGGTATGACGTCACTGAATTTTCAACCTGACCTTGACCTTGGTTATTGAGATATGGCCAACGACAGTTTTGCGACTACAGGATTATAGCTCGAAAACTGTTGAGAATTCCAAGTTGAAATTTGCACATGAATGTAGGTCATTATATGACGTAACAGAAAAACATTAGAAGTCATCAAGATATACCAGAAAGAATAGAAGATATTTAGCAATTTTTGAAATTTACGCTTTATTCAAATTTTGCGAAAAGTATGCATACAATCATCACTATTTTTAGGTATTAGTGAGAGATTATATATATGTATTTGCCTATGAAATTTCAAGAATGTAACTTTGATAGGTTCAGAGATATCACAAAAAAACATTTTTCCCGAACTATTAAGCCGTTAAATGATTCTCTCGCCCTGTTTGTGATCATTTGTTGATTTCATCTATTCAATGGTCGCTGTCAATTTCGCTATAGCGATTCGGATGTAGCACTCGAGGCATCCCGTGCTGGCAATAAAATTAATGTCCATGACGGAGCTGGCTCATTTTTGAAAACCTTATAACTCTTGAACCGTAATAGATACGGACTTCTAATTTATTGCCTCGTACTTCCAAGAATGAGTTCTTTCGTTGACAATGATCCCATATTTCCTGGTACAAATGCAACTAGGGAACCAATTTTGCTTCATGTCACATGACCATCGATATTTAGGGTCATTTTGTCGGGCAGAAAAACAATCTGTGAGAGGCACAGTCTCCAGGCGACCAAAACCCAAGCTTAACTTTCTCCATTCAAGCCATTGTCTGGACTCCAGGGACAATTTTCTGAACACATTTCAACCGTACTAACATTTTCGGATCGATGAAGGAGCCATCTAGGGCACAAATAAAGCTCAAAAATGTGTTCATCAGCTGCCGCTTACCAATATAGGCAAGTTTGTTAGAAGAAAAAGGCAATACAAAATGTTAAGGTAGTAACAAGCAATGTGAACAAACGTGTCTGTGCGTGTGAAGCGACGAAAAACAATGGTCGAGACCAAAGCGGCCTGCGACCATGTATTTACTCATTTGTAGTAAGAAAGGAAAGACCGCGTCATTGTACCAACAATGTCTAGTTATTATTATTATGCTATCCAAATTTGTACACAACGAAACGTCCTCAAAGCCTCACTGTAGAGCTTAGATATTGGGCACACGGTTAGATATACATCTGAAGTTATGCATATTATTTGGACAACTGACCTTGACCTTGACCTAATAAGATATAGGCGAGCAAAGTTAAATTTTATTTGGCGAATATTGAGCAAACGGATTGGAAGACGAAGTTGACCTTGGGAAGCAAGTGTTTGAACTTTTTCTCAACAAAATGAGCGAATAAAATAAGTAGGTCAGACAAGCAGTTTTCGAGTTCTCTCCCCTGGTGCTGTTTTCCTTGTTAGCGGTATACAGTCAAAACTAAAGAACATATCTGAAAGAAAGTAGATGGTCTTATATATGGCCATGCTGTAGTTATATTTTTGAAGTGTTACGTAACAAGAAAAAGTAGTTATCTCCCCTTTAATGATTCTCAAAATGCGTCATTTTGTAAGGAAATGAGCTACGGCATTGATACTTGTAACATTAATGAACACTTTAATGACCAAAACGTATGTGACCTTAAATTTGACCTTTGACCTCTTGGAGCGTCTCTGTATGAGTGCAAAGTTTGGTTGTCAACTTTTGAACGCCTTATGCGATCAGTCTGAAAATAAGGCCACGTGACCTACATCACGTCGTAAGATGAGCACTTGTGTCACAACTCGGCCTTGACCGTTGAAGTGATGAGCATCCAAATATCGAAAATACGGCTTCCATTTACTGAAAAAGTAACACACTGACAGGTAGGAAACAATGACACAATAGTAAGCACAATATTGTCTTTCTTTCGGTGCTACTTATAAAACGATCCGATGTGACCTTGACCTTGAATATCGCACAATGTAAAAAACATTGTTCGCGTTTTTCTCAAAAACTACAACATGCAGGAATCTGTAATTTGGTACATTTGTACGCCATGATGCGGGTATGACGTCACTGCATTTTCAACCTGACCTTGGCCTTGGTTCTTGAGATATGGCCGCCGACAGTTTTGGGACTACAGGGTTATAGGTCGAAAACTGTTGGGAATTTCAAGTTGAAATTTGCACATGAATCTAGGTCATTATATGACGTAACAGAAAAACATTAGAAGCCACCAAGTTATACCAGAAAGAATAGAACATAATTAGCAATTTGTAAAATTTACGCTTTATTCAAATTTTACGAAAACTATTTACTCAATCATCACTATATTTTGCAATTATTGAGAGAATATATATATACATTTGCCTGTGAAATTTCAAGAATGTAGCTTTGATGGGTTTGGAGATATTAATAAAACAATTTTCTCTAACTATTAAGCCGCTAAATGGTTCTCTCCCCCTGTTTCTGGTCATTTGTTGATTTCATCTATTCAATGGTCGCTGTCAATTTCGCTATAGCGATTCGGCTGTAGCACTCGAGGCATCCCGTGTTGGCAATAAAATTAATGTCGTGTTACATGACGGGGCTGGCTCATTTTTGAAAACCTTATAACTCTTGAACCGCAATAGATATAGACTTCTAATTTATTACCTGGTACTTCCAAGAATGCGTTCTTTCGTTGATAATGACCCCGTATTTCCTGGTACAAATGCAACTACGGAACCAATTTTGCTTTATGTCACATGACCATCGATATTTGGAGTCATTTTGTCGGGCAGAAAAACAGTTCGTGAGAAGCACAGTCTCCAGGCGACCAAAATCCAAGCCTAACTTGCTCCATTCAAGCCATTGTTTGCACTCCAGGGACAATTTTCTAAACACATTTCAACGCACTAACATTTTCGGATCGATGAAGCAGCCGTCTAGGGCCCAAATCAGGCTAAAAAATGTGTTCATCAGCTGCAGCTTAGCAATATAGGCAAGTTTGTTAGAAGAAAAACGCAATAAAAAACTATAAGATAGTAACAAGCAGTGTGAAAAATCGTGTCTGTGCGTGTAAAGCGACCAAAACAATGGTCGCGACCAAAGCGGCCTGCGACTCATTTGCAGTAAGAAGGGAAAGACCGCGTCATTGTTACCAACAATGTCTAGTTTAGGTCTTTCCATTTCCGATAGAAAGACCTATTTGTTATTCTACGAATTTTTATTATTATTATGCTATCCAAATTTGTACACAACGAAACGTCCTCAAAGCCTCACTGTAGAGCTTAGATATTGGGCACACGGTTAGATATACGTCTGAAGTTATGCATATTATTTGGACAACTGACCTTGACCTTGACCTAATAAGATATAGGCGCGCAAAGTTAAATTTTATTTTGCGATTATTGAGCAAACGGATTGGAAGACGAAGTTGACATTTGGAAAGCAAGTGTTTGAACTTTTTCTCAAGAAAATGAGCGAATAAAATAAGTAGGTCAGACGGGTAGTTTTCGAGTTCTCTCCCCTGGTGCTGTTTTCATTGTGACCTCTGTACAGCCAAAAGTAAAGAACATATCTGAAAGAAAGTTGATGGTTGGTAAGTCTTATATATGGCCATGCTGTAGTTATATTTTTGACTTGTTACGTGATACGAAAAAGTAGTTATCTCCCCTTTAATGATTTTCGAAACACTTCATTTTATAACAAAATGAGCTACGGCATTGATTCTTGTGACATCAATGAACACTTTAATGACCAAAAAGTATGTGACCTTAAATTTGACCTTTGACCTCTGGGAGCGTCTCAGTATGAGTGCAAAATTTGGTGATCAACTCTTGAACGGCTGATGCGATCAGTCTGAAAATGTGGTCACGTGACCTACATCACGTCATAAGGTCGGCACTTGTGTCGGAACTCGGCTTTGACCGTGACCTTTGAAGTGATGAACATCCAAATATCGAAAATACGCCTTCCATTTACCGAAAAAGTAACACACTGTCAACCAAGAAACAATGACACAAAAGTAAGCACAATATTGTCTTTCTTTTGGCGCAACTTATGAAACGATCCGATGTGACCTTGACCTTGAATGTCGAACAATGTAAAAAACATTGTTCGCATTTTTCTCAAAAATTACAACATGCAGGAATCTGTAATTTAGTACATTTGTACCCCAATACAGGTATGACGTCACAGAATTTTTAACCTGACCTTGACCTTGGTTCTTGAGATATGACCACCGACAGTTTTCAGACTACAGCGCCATAAGTTCAAAACTGTTAGGAATTCTAACTTGAAATTTGCACATGAATGTAGGTCATTATATGACGTAACAGTAAAACATTAGAAGTCATCAAGATATACCAGAAAGAATAGAACATAATTAGCAATTTGTGAAATTTACGCATTATTCAAATTTTGCGGAAAGTATGCATCCAATCATCACTATTTTTAGCTATGATTGAGAGAATATATATATGTATTTGCCTATAAAATTTCAAGAATATAGCTTTGATACGTTGAGAGATATTAAAAAACAATTTTTCTGAACTATTAAGCCGTTAAGTGGTATCCGGTTTTCGCAATTAAATAAATGCCGTCTTACATGACGGGGCCGGCTCAATTTTGGAAACCGTTTATCTCTTGAACCGCAATAGGTACGGATTTCTAAATTGTTGCCTGTTACTTCCAATAATGAGTTCTTTCGTTGACAATAGCTCCGTACAGAGAAAAGTAATTCGGGAAAACTTGAAAAGTTACGACAAAGACGTTAGTTTGATGTGTTCAATTATCATTATATCGACATCGCCTATGCAACATGACATGAATTTAATTTCCAACGAAAGGATACCTTTGGGGGACTTCATGGAAAGACCGTGCCATTGTACCAACAATGTCTAGTTAGGTCTTTCCATTTCCAATGGATAGACCTTTTGTTATTCTACGGATTATTATTATTATTCTTCTTCTTATTATTATTATTTCACTTTTGAAATAGCGGCTAAACGGCTTTATATACAGCTTAGATATTTGGCTCATTTGTAGATACTAGGCTGAAGTTTCTGGTACAAGTATTCAATTTTGACCTTGACCTTGACCTATTGAGCTATGGGCTTTTCTGATAAAAACATTATTTTGCGAATATTGACCAAACGCATCAGACGAAGCAGCTGAAATTTAGAATGTAAAAGTTTGCAGATGTACCCAACAAAATAAGCCAATAAAATAAGTAGGGCAGACAAGCAGTTTTCGAGTTCTCTCCCCTGGTGCTGTTTTCCTTGTTAGCGGTGTACAGGCAAAACTGAAGAACATATCTGAATGAAAGAAGATGGTTGGTAAGTCTTATATATGGCCATGCTGTAGTTTTATTTTCGAATTGTTACGTAACAAGAAACAGTAGTTATCTCCCCTTTGATGATTTTCAAAATACGTCGTTTTAGAAGGAAATGAGATACGGCATTGATTCTTGTAACATTAACGAACACTCTAATGACTAAAACATATGTGACCTTAAATTTGACCTTTGACCTCCACGAACGTTTCTATATGAATGCAAAGTTCAGGGGTCAACTCTTGAACGGCTTATGCGATCAGCCTGAAAATAAGGTCACATGATCTACATGATGTCTCAAGGTCAGAACTTGTGTCAGAACTCGGCCGTGACCTTGACCTTTGAAATGGTAAGCATCTAAATATGGAAAATACGGCTTCCATTTACTTCAAAAGTAAGTCACTGGCAGCCATCATACTACGACTGAGAAAAGAACGTTTGATGGTCTTTCGTTTGACAGTAAAAACAAAACGATCCGATGTGACCTTGACCTTGAATATCACCTGATACCAAAAGTGATTTCCTAGATTTCTGTGACAAATATAAGGACTAGGAATCTGTAATTCAGCTCAGATGTTCCGCATCACTCAGGAATGAAGTCATAAAAATTTTGACCTGACCTTGACATTGGTTCCAGAGTAATGACCCTTTACATTTTTCACACTTGAAGGGCTGTGACGAGAAAACTATTCCACATCCGGACTTGAAATTTGCATATAAATATAGGTCATTACATGACGTCACAGAAAAGAACTAGAACAGGAAAAATTGTACCAGAAAGTGTAGGAGATATTTGACAAAATTCGAAATTTTCACTTTTTTGATGCCATGGCGAAACTACAACTCCAATTCGCGCCAAATTAATAGGACATTGAGAGAATATATATATGTATTTGCCTATGAAATTTCAAGAATATAGCTTTAATAGGTTCAGAGATATTAAATTTACCGAAATATTAAGCCGTTAAATGGTCACATGTTGATTTCATCTATTCAATGGATGTTGTCAATTTCGCTATAGCGATTCGGCTGTAGCACTCGAGGCATCCGGTCTTCGTAATTAAATAAATGTCGTCTTACATGATGGGGCCGGCTCAATTTTGGATACCTTTTATCTCTTGAACCGCAACAGATACGGATTTCTAATTTGTTGCCTGTTACTTCCTATAATGAGTTCTTTCGTTGACAATAGCTCCGTACAGCGAAAAGTAATTCGGGAAAACTTGAAAAGTTACGACAAAGACGTTAGTTTGATGTGTTCAATTATCATTATATCGACATCGCCTATGCAACATGACATGAACTTAATTTCCAACGAAAGGATACCTTTTGGGGACTTCATGGAAAGACCGTGCGATTGTACCAACAATGTCTAGTTTTATTTGAAATTCTGTCCAGGCTAGAAGCGTGTCCCTCCAAAATACGTTTTCCATCGCTGGTATCACAGTGGTTCTTAAAAATGCTGAACCGACTCCTATTGGGTCTATATTCTTTGGCATATACAATTTCAAAATATTACCCCACTTGGGATTATCAGCTTGTAATCTCCTAATCCACGATTTTTTTTGTGCCTGGATTACATATTTAACAACAGGAATATCTAAACCGCCAGGTTCAAGTGGCTTAACAGAGTTTTTCTGGAAATTTTTATCAGGTTTCGAGTTCCAAACAAATTCAAAACAGCGTTTCTGGAATTCATCTATAAGTGGTTCGGGTGGGTTTGGAAGGGAGGGACATAGATGGTTGAGTTTGGGTAAAAACGAACTTTTTATAATGATATTTCGTCCTAGTGGAGTCAATCCTCTTTTGAACCATATCTTCATAAGTATGACAATATCTTTTAATTTATCTTTGTAATTTTTTCCAACCATTTCGGCCAAATTGTTTGTAAACACGAGACCTAATAGCTTAAAGTCACCTTGTGACCAGTCTAAATTCCATTTAGTACGAAACCTCGTGTTGTTAGCTTTAGTCGAACCTAGCTACACAATTTTTGTTTTATCTATATTCATTTTCAAACCAGAAATGTTTGCAAAATAATGCAATGTATCTAAACAAGAATTTACACTTTTGAGCGATCCATCCAGAAAAATAGTAGTGTCGTCAGCATATTGGGATAACAAATATTCTTCATCCCCAATTTTTATGGCCGTTTTTTTTGTTACCTCTTAACATTGCTGCTAGTATCTTCGCGCATATAAGAAATTTGTATGGCGATAGCGGATCTCCCTGGCGACAACCGCGAGATATATGAAAAAAAGTGAAACAAAACCATTGACAATAACGCATGTTTGGGCATTTGTATAGAACACTTCTATCCATTTTTGTATAGACGGACCAAATTTAAAGAAATCTAGTGCTTTCTGTATAAATGAATCAAAAGCTTTCTCGAAATCGACTAGCATAAGGATTTCTGGGAGTTGATGTTTCTCAGTGTATTGCATTATATCATAAACAAGTCTGGTATTTTCCCCCAATAAATCTGCCGGACATGAATCCTTTTTGGTCTTCGTGAATTATTTGTGGTAAACAAGTTTTTATTCTTTGGGCGATTGCAGCTGAAGCTATTTTATAACAGACGCTGAGTAGAGATATCGGTCGCTAGTTGCATGTTATTACTCCTTGCTGCTGGGAAATAGATAATTCCCTATTTTATAGGCATAATTTAGTGATTTTAGTACATATGTACCGAGATCTATCCAGAAAAATTTCGCAGTGTAGCCATCAGGTCAGAATCTTCTATCATTCTTCATGTTTTTAAGTGCACGTGCTATTTCTTCTTTGGTTAACTCACCTTCTATAGATGCAGCTTGTGATTGGTCAAGTTTGGGAATTTCCTTCTGAAATAGGGTATTAATGTCGAAAGGGCTTGTTTGTTCTCAGAATATAGTTTTTTATAAAAAGATTTGGTTTCCTCAATAATTTGGTCGGTTTCTGTTATTATTTCATGTTTAGAGTTTTCGATTCTCGTTATGGACTTATTTAAGTAATTTCTGTGTTCTAAATTTAAGAAGTATTTGGTAGGTTTTTCATCCATTTCGGACCATCTTACTTTAGCTCGCATCATAATTCCTTCAACTCTATTCTTGTATATAGAATTTAATTCATTATTGATCTCATCTATCTCAATTACTAATGTTACCTTTTCATCATAGTTTGTTGTTTTATCTAATTTTATTTCTTTTGTTTGTAGTTTTTCTTTCAACCAAAATTCTTCATGTAGACTTTCTTTTCTTTTGTAGGAGGAATATGATGTAGATTTACCTCTTATGTTTAATAATATCATTTCAAAGAGGAGTTGGTCGTTAACAGTGAATTATTCTGTCAATATGTTATCTGTATTTCCGGGTTTTGAATATTGTTGTATTGTTTCCTTAATCACTTTTTTATTTGTTGCACGTATTCTTTGTCCTTCAGAAGTGAGTTGTTTTTCCAAAAACCCTTCCCTTTTTTAAATTCTGTAAAAGATAATGCCAAAGTTATAAGTGAGTGGTCTGACCTATAACTGGGGGCAATATCTGAATGCACAATGCATTATAGGTGCAAACTCAAAGCTGACTTTTTGTCTAGCTTTGGAATTATTAACGCGAGTATAGTTAAAAGTATCAAGAACTGGATCTTAGACCAAGTTCCAGTCACCACAGATTACAACATGCTGACTATTCCATTCTTCCAGTTCTGTGTGGATTTGCTCGAAAAAGTTGGGGTCGTGTTCGTTCGGAGCATATATAGAAACTAAGGTAACTGTGAGCTCTGGAGTTTTTATGTCTAAAATTAAGTAGTTACCCTTCTTTGTGTCCTGTTTCACCCTTAAAACTTCAAATTCGAAATTGTTATTAACCCAACCTGGCCTGGGGGGGGGGGCGAAATGAGAAATGCCCCCCCCCTACCAAACTTTCTGCTCTATCTCCGGAACGACAAAAAATGGAGAGCTGAAACTCAGCTGAGAGCTGAAGAGCTGGATCATGGATAAATTCAAGATGGCGGCCACGTGAGATACCAGAAAAGTGATGTTTTTGTCATATTTCTTAAAATTTTCTGCTTTTCCGCGACGAAAAGTGAGCAAAAACTATTTTATTTCACATCACATTAATATTTACTAATTTGTCATGCAGTTTTTTGCGGAGAAATTGCATAAATAAAAAATCCGGAAAATCTGACCGAAAAATCGACCAAAAAATGCCGTTTTTGAAAATGACGTCACTGTCAGGGGCGTCGCTAGGGGGGTCGTCAGGTGCGAAGGAACCCCCCCGCCCCCCTCCCTTGGACGCGCCAAAAAAAACAGAAGAAAAAGAAAGCGAAAACAAAAACAAAACAAAACAAAAAAGCAAAAGGGAAAAGAAAGAAATAAAAAATGTCCGTCTCCAGAAACGTAAGCATGCTTCGTTTTTACCTCCGGGTGCGTGCGCATGCGCGCGATGAAGCCACTTCCGGCGATGTCCATTGATGTCACTTTCATCAAGGGTCAGGGGCCAATGGTCGAAACATGTGCGTGAGGTTGAACGGCTGACAATGTGTTAAGGTTACTGTATCGGGTCTCAGTTCCCTGTTGCGTACGTGTACGTATCACAATTTTGCTTAATTACGGGGCAGTGCTTTTGTGTATCCATACAAACTATACATTTTCTGAAAGCCCTTGATTCACAGAATTTAGATAAATAAATAACTGTCTCGAATTTATTACGAGAATCGATTTATTTAAAGATAAAAGATGTCATTTAGAAAAGTATAGCCCTCGAAATCCCGCGCTAATAACTCTCTCAGTTTTCATCAAACAAACTTGTTTTTTTTGGAATAAGGAACTCTAACATTTGAATAAAAATAGGTTGCCTCAATTTTTTTTAGTTACGGCCTAGAAGTTATTTTGTCGTCGTGCAAAGTTGAAAGATTGAAAACATCTACAAAAACTCGACCCTTCTCCAATAAATCATAAATAATTGATGAACAGGGCCGAAGTTATAAAATTTGAGGCAGACTTTTGAAGATCTACATGATTGGAATATTGTGTCCAAAGTTCAAGTTTGTACATCAAATAACAAGAGAGAAATTAGAACGGGAAAAACCACTTTATGGCGAAAAACTAAACGAAGAAAACGGCAAAAAAACAATCAGCACTGTGTTCGACCGCTTGAACCACGCTAATCCCCTGTTCGCAGCTGGATAGGAACCCCGCTGAGACAATGCTCTGACCGCTTGAGTAGATGTCAAACACTTGTCGGGCAAAGTAAGTTATAGGCCTACATTGTTTATCAAGATTGTGCCGTAAATTTCCTGTTCAAACTTCATTTACACATTCGGTAACATACATCGTACTAAAATGTTCAAATATTCACAGTTCCGTGGCAATTCGAGGATGTTATGCTAGGTGAGTCAATTCAGTCTTCGCCTTGAGCGTGAGTAATCCTTATACCCCGCTGTGTCCTCTGGTGTGCGAAGTTCGCCTGGTTGAGCCTTACCTACTGCACCACGAATGGCTTGAGTTTTAAAAAGTCATGTTTTTTTACTGCAATCTACTAATTTTCATAATTTTTTTTTATTCCCCCAACTTGTAGGTTTGACTGTGTACTCTGGTATAAGACAAAAAATCTGATTTTGAAGCTTTGACCCGATACAGTAACCTTAAGACGGTACGATAGGGCGTTAAGGCGTTAAGACGAGGCGTTAAGGCGTTTAGACCGGCGTTAAGGCGTAAAGATAGGGCGTTAAGGCGTGGAGGCGGACGTTAAGGCGTAATGATGGGAGTCACTGCATTTCGATGAATTAGTGTCAATTCTATGGAATATCTAATGCTATCAGACCTTCGGAGCTATTTCACCAGGGCGTTGAAGAGATAAGCTAGGCCTTGGCGGGCGTTACTGTGTTACGTCCATGAAAGCAAGCGTATCCCAACGACGTGAACAGTCGGCGTTCCATTCAGCAGACACTCTACCATGTTCATGTGTACGAGTTGCTCGAGGCCCTTTCATCGCCTGGACAGTTTACGTCGTAACACAGGTGCACGCCATGAAGTACCCACGCATACATGTGCAGAGTGTGATATGGTCTTTAAGCATTCCAGACTATTGAGACGTCACCAAAGTGTCATCCACGAATCAAGCTCGCGACTCTCGAGATCGGATATTTCAGTTGCCATGAAGATGCATCTTCGAATCGAAGAACCTATGGATGTCGATACGCCGCTCCGAATTGAAGAGCCGATGGAGATTGATTCCAGTGTCGAGAAGCCCTTCAATCTCCCTTCCCTTCTAATGGGGAGGTAAGAGCTCGGAGCTTCAGTATCCTGGACTGCCCGAAGACGCCTACGACAAACGGATCAGAGCGAACATGACCGAAGATTGAACTTTCTGAAATAGCGGCTTCTGATTGAACAAGAGCATACTTGAATTGTAAACATGCCATCGCGGCTACCCTAGTAACATTGGGGAGAATATACTATATGAAAACAGTGAACGTGTTGATATGTCTTTCTCTCATCTGTCTGCATCATGCCATTAAGCCGTAAGGGAATAGCTATAGAAGACGTTAGGGCGTTACGGGTCACTGCATTAAGACGGGCGTTCGGCAACGCCATCACCACCAGCGCCACTACGACGACCACCACCATCATTTTGACCATCACCACCACACACCACCACACACACACACACACACACACAGACACACACACACACGCACATCTACTATCATCCCATCACTGCTACCACCACCACCACCACCATCACCACACTCACTCACTCATTCACTCGCCAATTCTATCCCTCCTCACTCACTCGCTAACTCACTCACGCACTCACCACTCGCACACACAGATTACTCTACCAGGTAGCCAGATAAAAAAGGCCCTCATCTTCACCAAAAGCTCCCTTGCACCTCCGAAACTGCCCTTTACTCTACTACTCCCGAGTGATCTATAAATAGTACAGCGCTTTCCCTAGAAAAATCCCCGAAAAATTTAACCCGACATATAGAGCGATGACCTACAAAACAGGGTTTTTTTCAGCAAAACCCCCGTACAATGTCCCGGCGTAAGAGCGATGACATCATGACAACCAAATCTGAACATGAAGTGAATGGATTGATACATACACCATGTCGTCGCGTTAGTATAGCAAGGTACAATCTCTCGCTAAAGGTAATAAAACTGTTGCGTTAGGATGTTAAGGCGTTAGGATAAGGCGCTAAGGATAGCTGTCCCCTTCATGACAATTTGTCGCCTGTATCAATAAATATACAAGATAACCATAATAAACCATATATTTTATAAAAGCATACATCGTAGGGATTCCAACTGTATGATTTGCATAACCGACGCTGCTACTGTGTAGAAAATATTTCAATTTAAAAAAATTAAAATGAAAACAATAGCGTCCATTTTTCAATTGAAATTCCAAGAAAACTGTTGGTCTTGTTTCAACTTTGATGGTATACCTTAATAGGAGACAATTCGAACTAGTACACTTTATCTCATTTTTTTAAATTTTTGCCTGGTTTTGTTTTTACAGCTATTTTACTAAAATAAATTGAAAAAACCGTCTTTTTTACGGTCGTTTGTCTTAAAAGTTGAATAATTAAACAACTAATCCAAACTTACAAAAAGTGAGAAATAGTTTACTAGACCACCTTATAAGTAACAAGCATGCCAAATTTCCAAAGCGTAGCATGGAGACTTTTCGAGAAATAAACGTTTAAATCTCGGATTTTGTACAAAAATGAAATTCTAGAAATCGGGCAAAATGTGTACAGCTATACATCTGATGAATTAATCCAAATCTTTTGCTTGAATTCTATTGTCAAATACATTTATAATCTGTCAAATGGGACCTACTCGAATTCCTGTCTATTCTGGATAACTATTACACTAAGTTTTTGTCATCAAGGCGGTTTAAAGTCCAATTTAAACTTTAAAAACTTGCTAAGATTTCTCAGCTGAGAATTGACACCTGTGTAGATCACTCCACGGTGGGTGTCTGAGTGAAGTGTCACTGTTATAATTAGAAACAAAAATACGGATGTTTGCATGGTTTTGATCAGAAGGGGGTAGATTAATGTAAATAAGTAGGACTAATAGATAATTAGCTTACCATAATACTGCGGAAATGAGTTTTGGAAAGGGAAATTTATCAGACAAAAATAATAGTAGCCAAGCCCAAGCTAAGGCAATCTGTTTAATTGTTCCAGTGCCTCGGAAACTAAATTTTTAATCCTAATGTTGAAGCACTTCTATTTATAATTTTGATTTCATTTTTTCACCAAATGTTAGAGGAAATAGTGAATATTTGAATGAAAAAATAAAAAAAAAACCAATTTTGACCCTCTAACGGGACAGCTATCCTTAAGGCTTCAAGATAGGGCGTTATTAAGGCGTTAAGATAGGGCCTTAAGGTTACTGTATCGGGTCGAAGCTTCAAAATCTCGATTTTGTTTTGTCTTATACCAGAGTACACATAGTCGAGTGGCTTACCGTAAAAAAATGGGAAGTTATTTACATTTGTGACAAAAGTATTATCTTTTGCATGATGATTTGTGATTGTTCCAGGACTCAGAAAATCTATGGCTGCAAGCTGAACTCTGCATGGGGTGGGGTTTATGTTGTAATTTGGAATGGGGGAGGGGGAGGGTAAAATGTGTTGACCTAAACCAACCGCCTACCCTTTGTAAGCATTTCTATTTCATATGGTGAACACTTTTACATGAAAAGTACATGATACTGATGTTCAGTAAATGTACCGTGACAACATTACAGAGAGGCCAGCTTTGATGAGTTCAAAATGGCCACAAAATTGGGAATTATTTTTGGACATTTTCATCAGTTTAACACATTTTTTTTACAGCTATCTATCTCTTATATTTTGTGATGTTAATACATCACACTCAATTACTTCACTTTATCAGCTGTCAGGACCTTTTAATGACTAAATAATGTTTTATTCACCACACACTCAGTTTACGTACAGTGTATTAGTACATGTAAACATTCAGGCAGAAATTGTGAAATCTTTAAACAACGCACTGCCAAGATTATCTCTGCAGTCAACTACCCTGGTGTACTCTTTGCCCTACGGGCTATAGGGTGCAGGGGCGTGCGCATGCGTAGGACGACGTCACTTCTGAGCTCTGCGCTACAAGAACTCCCAGCTCAGACTCCAAGAGCTCCGAGCTCCAAGAGCTCCGCCCCACGGGAGCTACCACCACCACCGGGCGATGATGGACGTCAAAGCCTGGTGTTGGTGGTGTGTGGTGGTGGTATCTATACATATAGGATTATCAGTCCATATTTATTGGTCGACTAATCAAAATTTTGCTACCACTCGTACTGATGACATCACCAATGACGTCGCAGATGACATGGGAATCACTCAAGTCGTGGTCTACACCACGAGAGCTTCAAGATGACACCCTAAGCTCCACCTTTGGATAAGATATAGAACCTCAATCTCTCAAATATATCCCTGTGGGCCTTTACTTACTACACCTCAAATGTGCAAACAAGTGTTTCAGGACATGCTTCCGTTACAGTATCCTGGCCTGCCCGATGACACTTAGGCCAAAAGCGATTCTGGCCGAAGATTAAACTTTCTCAAACGACGGCTTCAAATTGGTCAAGTGCCTACTTCAATTGTGAACATACTCAACGCGGCTCCCCCTGCATGGGTATGATGTACTGGAGGGGCTAATAACATAATTGACCTGTCATCCTTGTTGTTGTTGTTGTTCTCTCTGTCTACATCACGGCGTCAAGGCGTTATGCTAGGTCGTTATGGCGTTAAGATAAAGCATTAAGGTGTTAACATAGGCATTGCGACGTTGGTCCACCGCGACCCCAATTTGACATAAAAAATTTGCATATGACCTCTGTGACGTCACTTTCGGATACGCTGTACCGGTAATTCTACCAGGTAGCCAGAGCGAATATGGTCACCTCTCTCCAAACGCGCTTGTTTGCACCTCCGATACTCCCCTTTCTCTACTACTGCCAAGTGATCTATAAATAGAACAGGGGTTTTTCAGAAAATTTCTCTAAAAATTAACCATTACTTCCGTTGACTTTTATTTACCCGAAATTGAGAGACTACACTATCTCAACATTCTCATTTATAGGACTCCGTGTGACCAGTAAAAGGGTGAGAGTCAGGAGTGGGATTCGAACCCACGCCCGCATGTGCAGACCAGTATAGCCATACCCCGGAGAAGACAATTTCATAGATTTTGAGACTGTCGCCTTAGACCACTCGGCCATCCTGCCCAACGCTGGTTATCGTGGTCATAATGATAGTGCTATATTTGTACAATGGTTTTATAACATGGCGAAGAATAACGAAAAAGGTATGTGTCAGAAGTGGGACTGGAACACATATGTGGACCAGCACTTAAGTCTGGCGCCTTAGACCACTCAACCATCCTGACCAACTTTGATTATGATGGACATATGATGGACATAATGAGCTTTTACATGTCGTGGTGTACCTTTATGGCTGCACTGATTGGTTACTTCCC
This sequence comes from Hanleya hanleyi, assembly GCA_036873755.1. NCBI lineage: Eukaryota > Metazoa > Mollusca > Polyplacophora > Lepidopleurida > Hanleyidae > Hanleya > Hanleya hanleyi. Next base: position 52,013 of record JAVTVY010018203.1, read on the forward strand.
CAGCCCGCCGATTGATCTATGCGCGTTAGGGCGTTAGGATAGGGTGTTAAGATCAGGCATTGAGACGGGCGTTAAGGCGTTGAGATGGGCGTTAAGGCGTACATATAGGGCGTTAAGGCGTAAAAACGGGCGTTGACGGGAGTCACTGCATTTCGATGAATTAGTGACAATTCCATGGAATCCAGAAAATCAGAGCTTCTGAGCTATTTCACCAGGGCGTTGAAGCGTTAAGCGTTGGCGGGTGTTGCTACAATATGACGCCTCACACGACGCATTCGGTCCACGGATGGGTGAATGAGTGAGTGAATAGAATTTAACGTCGCTTTCAACAATATTTCAGCTATATCACGACGAACCAACTAAGCACCACCCAGCCCAGGTGTGTTCCTACTACTTCAAAGAAGAAATCTTTGAAGCAGCATGGAACCAGACACCCTCCACCCACCCTATAAAACACGGAGGACAGCGCTCAAGACACAAACATGCCGCTTACATGGTGCAATAAAGACAAGAAGGGTCCATCTCTACCCCAAACACTTTCCTTCACACCCCCAAAATGCCCACTTTAGGTACTACTCCTATTGATGACGTCACCAATGACGTTACAGATGACATGGACATCCCTCAAGTCGTTGTCTACACCACGAGAGCTTCAGTTTGACACATCACACGACGCATTCGGACCACAGATGATCCCTCAAACACATCCACGCACCCCCAAAATTGCTGCTTTCTATACTACTCGTTTCCTCTTTTTCACCATACAGTCTGAAAAATGTTACTACTTTGAACTCTTGATTACATTTGCTGAGTACACAGCTTGCTACAGTTGGAAAAGTCGTGGTGGTTTAGTTCAGGAACCTTACTTTGACGATATTCTGTATTTTAGCATGCATTTAAAGTATAAACGTCAAAAACACGTCACTGTGACGTCACACTTGTGAATTTTTTTTGCAGCCACAGATTTTTCAAGAGAGTGACTAGGGGATCCTTTGGTGAAAAAATCACGCTTTTGCCACTTACGTAAATATAATTTCAATAAGCCACCTCACTAACAGTAAAACCTACAAGTTGGGGGAATAAGAAATTATGAAAATTAGTGCATTGTAGTAAAAACATTACTTTTAAAACTCAAGCCATTCGTGGTGCAGTAGGTAAGGCTCAATCAGGCGAACTTCGCGCACCATGAGACACAGCGGGGTATAAGGATTACTCACGCTCAAGGCGAAGGCTGTGGATTTGCGGTTCACGGCCAAAGAAGCGTTGGCTCACCTAGCACAACATCCTCGAATAGCCATGGAACTGTGAATATTTGAAAATTTTAGTACAATGTGTGTTACCGAATGTGTAAATGAAGTTTGAACAGGACGTTTACGGCACAATCTTGATAAACAATGCAGCATTTTATATCGGTCCCATAAAATTAGACTTGCGTGTCCACATGGCTGATTGCCCACGATTCACAGGCTGATCTGTTTAGGTTGAAGAGAATACCAACGAATAAACAGGGTCCACATGAGACAAACTATATCCAAATTATATAAAAAGATTTTCCCCGCGACATGAGGCTGAAATCGTAACGAAATTTTTCACTTATCAGGACTCCAGCCAATCTAAATGCCAATACTGGAATACGTTGTTTCCAGCCAATATGGCGGCGGCTCAACGATGTGAGGCGATGTCGAGAAATCTGAAATAAACAGCCTGACAAAAAGCAGCAGGAAACGGTTTTAAAAGAGACGGGGCGCGGTCTAAATGGGACAGGGCGCATTTTAATGGAGGAGCCTGACAATGTTTTGAGCCATGCCGTACGTACAAACTCCACGCATAAACACTAGTTGAATATTTTAGGTGCGCTAAAAAAAGTGCACCTCGACCGATTGGGAGGCGCACGGGAGCGAAAGCGCGCCTTATAAATAAAGCACTGCAGCGTGGTCAGATAGTACACATAATTGATTGAAATTGCAGTTTAAGGGCCGCTTCCCGTACGGATTTCGCAGCCCATCAACTCAATGTTTTATTTTAATTACACGTTACATTTCGTAGTTTGCTAAAGATGTTTACAAGCGCTGTATTATCAAATAAACAAATAAATAAGTAAATAAATATATAAATAAATAAATAAGTAAATAATAATAAATGGGCGGATGGAGATATAAATAGAATAGAAGAATTGTCTATGTACAGGTTCATCGGTTGGTTTTTGATTAGGTTATATTGGTAAGTATGTGTTCATTGTACATTGTAATCGCGTTGGTGATTCCTTTGTCTTTGTACCCCTCTGTACACACAAAGCCGCCCAGAAAAAAAACTGGGAGAACCATAGGCGGGTTCTTCCAGAAATCTGTGCCTGTAACAATTGCTTGGAGTGTGTATTGGGGTACAGGATGGCAGGTCTACATCCTATATTGGTGAAAGTCAAAGGATCATATTTGCATTAGACAATCGTTACATCGGTGGCATCTCAGGTGTGGCACATCTGATCTGTGTTGTCTTCAGTGAGTATGGTTTCAATTGTCCGTGGTTGTGGTAGGCATTGTTCGATTTGGTTTGGATGTAGAAGCTGTTCGTGTTTCCTTTGATTGTCCGTGGTCAAGGTGTGGGTTTGGGGATTCCACTGAAATGGCTAGGTCAGGGTGGTTTCTGGGGTGTTGTCACTCACGGTGCTGTTTAATAATATTTGTCGTCATCGGTGTTCTGTTTTCATGGCTGGTCTTACTCGTCTGTGCTCCTCAGTGTGCTGTGCCTGTATTACAAAGAATAGAAGAGTTTGTAGTTTCTTGTTTTCTGGTGTTATTTTTTGCTACCGACAGGCACTATCGTGTCACGCATGGTCAATAGCAATAATTAATTAGGTACATAAATAAATCAGTTAATAAGTAACTAAATATTATAAATAAAAAATATTATCATAATTAAAGCCGATTGTGAATGTTTGATATAACCTTCAGTCTTCTGCCCCTGCTAGAAAACCGGACGGTTAACATTCGTTAAAGAGGGTTGGAAATAAGGGAACACAATTTGATCGGTGCTCATTATTAGGAGCTTTTAATTTGATCAGTGAATTTGTCTATGCATTGCTATGGCATTTTGATTGGTTAGTGTCCAAATTTGATCAGTCATTTCTGATCACTGACCCTTATTTCCGCCCCTGTAATATAGTTTTGACTCTAAGCGTGCTACATGTATTTAAATTTGGTATACATCATATAATATTAAATGGTAGAGTAATATAGTCAGTCGATTTGATGTAAGCTAGTAAGGCGGAGTAAACCTTGTTTATAAGAGGAGGTTAGGATTTAATATGGGAGCCAACGACAGAGGGACATTTAAGTTTTTGAGCTCGTTGTCCAGTGTGCGGCGATAGGTGTCATGTTTTGGGCATTTGAGTATAAAATGTTCTATCGTTTCTTCTTCGTTGTTGCATGAGGTGCATAGTGGTGATGTGTTTTTTATTGGCTTAGAGAGGTGTGATTTTAGCCCTGTTTTGCCTAGTCTTAATCTTGTGATGATGCGGTCGTCATGTTTACTGTCTAGCTGGAATCCACAACTCCGTGTTTTCCCCTTATCTAGGATACTATGTAGCCATCTACCTCGGTTTTCTTCGTTCCATTCCTTTTCCATTTACTATCTATTCTGGTTTTGATGATAGAATTCAGTTATTTGGTTCCTAGTCCTATATGCACGTCAGGTGCAGTTTTGGTGAGGCTGTCTTTGGCTGTCCTATCGGCGGCTTCATTTCCCCTAACGTCCACGTGGGCGGGAATCCAAGCTAAAATGGCGTCAATGGCATTGTCTCGTATTTGTGTACATAAAATTTCTATTTCGTGTACGAGGTCAGGTCTGCTGTCGGATTTGGAGTTCGCTATAGATACCAGTCCGCTTAAGGAATCGCTAAGAATAACGGTGGAAACCGGTCGGTTCTGAAGAACCCATTCGAGGGCCTTGATTATGGCGACTAATTCAGTGGTGTATACAGACATATTGTCTGGTAGTTTGAAACCTTCGTGAATGTCGAGTTCTGAATGCAGAACCTGTATTGTGACTTGTGTTTTTGGAGCCGTCTGTATATATTTTCAAGCGATTTTTCCAATGTGTGTCAATATATTCGAGGGCAGTGACCCTTATATGCTCTGGGTTGTCCTGTTTGGTGATGTAGCTATGTATATTCGTGTCCACGTGAGGTGTGATTAGTTGACATGGTGGTCTATTGGCCTTGTCAGTGTCAGAGATACAAGAGATAGGAATGTCGTGTTCTTGGAATAATCGTTCTATCGTGTAACCGAGTGGTGCGGAGTCTTTTTCCCATTTCGTTTTTAGGTATTCGTATTCGGTTTTTGAGCCAAAAATTTTGTGGCATGGGTGGTTTTCTCTGCATATTTCATTGACAGTTCTTCTCGTCTTAAATGTAAGGGTTTTTCATTAGTTTCTATTTGTAGACTACATAAAGGAGATCCTTTTTAAGGCCGAATACTGAATGCTGTCTATTCTTTTTAATTCATACACATAATTCCAGAATAGCCAGGCTGTCTATTTTTTTTAATTCATACACATAATTCCAGAATAGCCAGCCTTATAAAGCAATCATTGCTCGCGGTCGCAGCATTGTCTCAGTGAGGTTCTTATCCAGCTGCGAACAGGGGATTAGCGTGGCTCAGTGCTGATTAGTTTTAGGCCGTTTACTTCGTTTGGTTTTTCGCCAAAAAGTGGTTTTCCCGTTCTAATTTCTGTCTTGTTATTTGACGTACAAACCTGAACTTTGGACACAATATTCCAATCATGTTGATCTTCAAAACGATGCCTCAAATCTTATAAGTTCGACCCTGTTCATGAATTATTTGTGATTTAGTGGAGAGGGGTCGAGTTTTTGTAGATTTTTTCAATCTCTTAACTTTACACGACGATAAAAAACCTTCTAGGCCCTAACTAAAAAAACTGAGCCAATCTATATTTATTCAAATGGTAAAGTTCATTATTCCAAAAAAGCAAGTTTGTTTGATGAAAACTGAGAGAGTTATTAGCGTGTGATTTTGAGGACTATTCTTTTCTAAATGACATCATTTATCTTTAAATAAATCGATTCTTGCAATAAATTCCAGAATGTTTTTATTTATCTAAATTCCTTGAATCAAGGCCTTTCCGAAAATGTATAGTTTGTAAGGATACAAAAAAGCAATGTCCCGTAATTAAGCAAAATTGTGATACGTACACGCAACTGGGACCCAATACAGTAACCTTAAAGCTGACATGACCTTATTTAATAAACGAATGATAGCGAAATTAAATTCCGCAGATATTATAGCCCCCGTTGAATATTGGCATATTCGTCATGTAAGGTGCTTCAAAATAGGAGAGGTTGTTGTTGTTTACTTTTAATATTTGCACATGTACTTGTTCAAGAATCTTTGAATGCTTTAGTTTGCGCTATCCTTTGCGAGGTAATATTTCATCTGTTGGACTGGTTACCTGTCACGCATGCATACCTGGAGGCGCTGGTTGCGTTAGCGTATTGTTCAGATAATATTTTATGTTGCGGTTTCCACGCCGACAACCGACGACCACCAACATGGCGTATTTCATATAAACGATTCAAGTAATTTTATATACCGACAACCGACGACCGTCAGCACACGCATTACATCATTCTTGTAAGTTCGTTTATATATGATGATGTCCACACCGACAACCGACTACCACCATCATAGCGTATTTCCTATAAACGATTTTAGTAATTTTATATGTGTTGGGGGCACACCGACAACCGACGACCGTCAGCACAGGCATTACATCATTCTTGTAATTTCGGTTATATATGATGGTGTCCACACCGACAACCGACTACCACCATCATAGCGTATTTCCTATGAACGATTTTAGTAGTTTTAAATGTGTTGGGGGCACCCCGACAACCGACGACCGTCAGCACAAGCATTACATCATTTGTGTAAGTTCGTTTATATATGATGGCGTCCACACCGACAACCGACTACCACCATCATAGAGTATTTCATATAAACGATTTTAGTAATTTTATGTGTGTTGGGGACACACTGACAACCGACCACCGCCAGCGCAAGAGCATTACATCATTCGTGTGAGTTCGTGCATGTTCGTTTATGTAATGGTGTCCACAGCGACAACCGACTACCACCAGGAATTACTCACATCGAGGCTGCCTATATCGAAGCTGTCACGTCTTCCGAAACAGGTAGGAAAATCTTAGTGTTTAGCAGTTTACATATATATTTACAACCCGATTCTCTTGATAACCTGCAGTGCTTTCCATTAACACTTACGGAAAACCAAACTTAGTTTTGCAAAAGCGATTTTGACAACGCTAAATATATCTGTGGAGTAACACGTGGTTGGTACCGTCGGTCGGAAAGCCGCCGACTGCTATGTGCCCTTTGCAGATATATATACATGTATGATGCCCGAAACTATGATTGCTGATATCTGCCATGTCGTATCATCGTACTATCACCCTATTTTTACTGGAGCGATGGTTCGATGCGATGGTACGATGAAATCACGGTGTGTATTCAAATATAACACGACAGTACGACGAAAACAATTAAAAATCAATTAATATAATTTATTTGCGCATTACTTTCGTTTGATCAAGCGACTTTTGCAACTCTTCCGAAGCACGATGTTACGATGGCAAGATGATACTATGGTACGATGATACGATGGTACGATGCGATGGTACGATGAGGGAATTTTCATCGTACCATCGCATCGTGCCATCGTATCATCGCATCGTGCCATCGTACCTGGGATGTTTGAGGCGTGTCACGAAAAGCGAATCTAACCCTCCCCCCCCCCACACTCGAGAGTTTCGTTAATAATTCGGCTAGAGGGCTGAAATTTGACACAGTAAACAAGTGTCTGAAGTTCTACCCGAAAGTGTCAATAAATCCAAGATGACCGCCACATTGATGTCACACGACCGCCATCTTAGTTTTCGTCTCATGTCAGAGCTAGTGTTTGCCATATTTTTATTTTCACTCTCAAAGAAATTTTAATAGCAAAAAAATCGTGTGATGCCGATAAAAATGGGGGGCCATACTTTGGTTCAATAAAATGGACACAATTTGAGGCAAAAATTCAATCCAATTTTGAGGACTTCTCATGGCGGCCATCTTGTATTTACCCATGATCATTCAACCCCAGCGTCACAAAATTGGTATCGAATTAACCGTAAGAATTAATGTGAAAATTCAGCTCTGCAAAAGTTGCCTGTTTGAAGCCGGGGTAGCGTTTCCCGTTTTGCGTCATAAAGAACAGAGTAAAATTTACACATTGTCACGGGCGTTTTAAATACATTTTAATTGAATAAAACGTCATGTTTTGGCCTGCGTTATTAATTTCCATTAGATTTGTTACGCCGACTGCTAAGCAATACATGTTATGTGGTCAGTATGCATTTTTGCAAGCTCAAGTCGGTCTCGTTATCTACTCCTTTCCATAGTACTGTTAGACAGAGGTGTGCGCTGCTATTTGTCCTGGACTTTGAAATCTGGTAAAGAGCTTTATTTCTGAAATCTATTAAAGTGTGTTTCATACCTTCTCCTTACTACCATACTATAGGGCAAACAGTATGGGGTCCAGATTTACATCATCCATCCATCAATTTTTTATGTCGATTCCAGCGCCTGTGGCTGGACTTGTCCACAACTTAAAAAAGGAAAAACGAGTTATGAGATGTTACATTTTGAGAAATTATGCACAAACATACCTATCTGCAAGCATGCTCTGAAGTAAGAAAGACTGACAACTTAAATTGTTTCAGACAAAAACTCGACTGGCCCCATATCATTAGGCCATAGTGTGGAGTGATATATACATTTACTTTTACCACTGATTACTTTGATATACATTTAATTTTATCAGTCAAATGAGAATAATTTTCACCTTCAACTGGAATTTCACTTAGCAGTGCAAATAACTTCGCTCTATTTTCTGTACTACGTGCGTATAGGCGGCGTCTATGTCATAATTCTAGGGTATATAAATAATAATTGTCAGCTTTTATTTGTTGTTACCAAAGCACATGTACTGTATCATCAACTTAAAATAGAAAAAAAGATGTGTCCTTGTGGTTGATTGTTACTATTCTATTTTCAGACAAGAATGAAGCCAATATTCGACGTTTTAATATTCATTGCTGTCTTCATCAGTGTCCCACTGTTTGGGATTGAAATGGATGCTGTCACAGAGAAGTGTGTTGAATATTCATTGAGGAGATATGAATCTTCTTGTCCAAGGGCATGGCGCGTGGATGCGGAAAATGTTAGTTTGGACGGAATTGCAGAAAAATGGAGATTTTTCCTGCTCAGCTTCATCCTATGGTGTCCAATGACAACATATAATATAGATATTACATGCCCAGTCCATGGCACAGAACTTTCGGCCGGCAATTAGCAGTCTGCCTCTGTGGTAGGAAATCAGCCAAGGTTATTGTATGGAATAAAAGTCTGTTAGTAGGATGAGTATATCAGTGTCGTTCCGTCTTTGAAAGCCACCGATTCCTGTCTACAGACCCGGATATATTAGAACTCCAGCCAATCTAAATGCCAAAACTGGAATACGTTGTTTCCAGTCAATATATGGCGGCGGCTCAACGATGTGAGGCGATGTCGAGAAATCTGAAATAAACAGCCTGTATTCATGGCAAAAAGCAGTAGGAAACGGTTTTAAAAGAGACGGGGCGCGGTCTAAATGGGACAGGGCGCATTTTAATGGAGGAGCCTGACAATGTTTTGCGCCATGCCGTACGTACAAACTCCACGCATAAACACTAGTTGAATATTTTAGGTGCGCTAAAAAAAGTGCACCTCGACCGATTAGGAGGCGCACGGGAGCGAAAGCGCGCCTTATAAATAAAGCACTGCAGCGTGGTCAGATAGTACACATACTTGATTGAAATTGCAGTTTAAGGGCCGCTTCCCGTACGGATTTCGCAGCCCATCAACTCAATGTTTTATTTTAATTACACGTTACATTTCTTAGTTTGTTAAAGATGTTTACAGGCGCTGTATTATCAAATAAACAAATAAATAAGTAAATAAATATATAAATAAATAAATAAGTAAATAATAATAAATGGGCGGATGGAGATATAAATAGAATAGAAGAATTGTCTATGTACAGGTTCATCGGTTGGCTTTTGATTAGGTTATATTGGTAAGTATGTGTTCATTGTACATTGTAGTCGCGTTGGTGATTCCTTCGTCTTTGTACCCCTCTGTACACACAAAGCCGTCCAGAAAAAACTGGGAGAACCATAGGCGGGTTCTTCCAGAAATCTGTGCCTGTAACAATTGCTTGGAGTATGTATTGGGGTACAGGATGGCAGGTCTACATCCTATATTGGGGAAAGTCAAAGGATCATATTTGCATTAGACAATCGTTACATCGTGGCATCTCAGGTGTGGCACATCTGATCTGTGTTGTCTTCAGTGAGTATGGTTTCAATTGTCCGTGGTTGTGGTAGGCATTGTTCGATTTGGTTTGGATGTAGAAGCTGTTCGTGTTTCCGTTGATTGTCCGTGGTCAAGGTGTGGGTTTGGGGATTCCACTGAAATGGCTAGGTCAGGATGGGTTCTGGGGTGTTGTCACTCACGGTGCTGTTTAATAATTTTTGTCGTCATCGGTGTTCTGTTTCATGGCTGGTCTTACTCGTCTGTGCTCTTCAGTGTGCTGTGCCTGTATTACAAAGAATAGAAGAGTTTGTAGTTTCTTGTTTTCTGGTGTTATTTTTTGCTACCGACAGGCACTATCGTGATCTATGTCACACATGGTCAATAGCAATAATTAATTAGGTACATAAATAAATCAGTTAATAAGTAACTAAATATTATAAATAAAAAATATTATCATAATTGAAGCCGATTGTGAATGTTTGATATAACCTCCAGTCTTCTGCCCCTGCTAGAAAACCGGACGGTTAACATTCGTTAAAGAGGGCTGGAAATAAGGGAACACAATTTGATCGGTGCTCCTTATTAGGAGCTTTTAATTTGATCAGTGAATTTGTCTATGTTATTGCTATGGCATTTTGATTGGTTAGTGTCCAAATTTGATCAGTCATTTCTGATCACTGACCCTTATTTCCGCCCCTGTAATATAGTTTTGACTCTAAGCGTGCTACATTTATTTAAATTTGGTCTACACCATATAATATTAAATGGTAGAGTAATAGTCAGTCGATTTGATGTAAGCTAGTAAGGTGGAGTAAACCTTGTTTATAAGAGGAGGTTTAGGATTTAATATGGAAGTCAACGACAGAGGGACATTTAAGTTTTTGAGCTCGTTGTCCAGTGTGCGGCGATAGGTGTCATGTTTTGGGTATTTGAGTATAAAATGTTCTATCGTTTCTTCTTCGTTGTTGCATGAGGTGCATAGTGGTGATGTGTTTTTTATTGGCTTCGAGAGGTGTGATTTTTGCCCTGTTTTCCCTAGTCTTAATTTTGTGATGATGCGGTCGTCATGTTTACTGTCTAGCTGGAATCCACAACTCCGTCTTTTCCCCTTATCTAGGATACTATGTAGCAATCTAGCTCGGTTTTCTTCGTTCCATTCCTTTTCCCATTTACTATCTATTCTGATTTTGTTGATAGAATTCAGTTCTTTGGTTCCTAGTCCTATATGCACGTCAGGTGCAGTTTTCGTGAGGCTGTCTTTGGCTGTCCTATCGGCGGTTTCATTTCCCCTAACGTCCAAGTGGGCGGGAATCCAAGCTAAAATGGCGTCAATGTCATTGTCTCGTATTTGTGTACATAAAATTTCTATTTCGTGTGTGAGGTCAGGTCTGCTGTCGGATTTGGAGTTCGCTATAGATACCAGTCCGCTTAAGGAATCGCTAAGAATAACGATGGAAAGCGGTCGGTTCTGAAGAACCCATTCGAGGGCCTTGATTATCGCGACTAATTCAGTGGTGTATACAGACATATACGTATACCGTCTGGTAGTTTGAAACCTTCGTGAATGTCGAGTTCTGGTATAACGAATGCAGAACCTGTATTGTGACTTGTGTTTTTGGAGCCGTCTGTATATATTTTCAAGCGATTTTTCCAATGTGTGTCAATATATTCGAGGGCAGTGACCCTTATATGCTCTGGGTTGTCCTGTTTGGTGATGTAGCTATGTATATTCGTGTCCACGTGAGGTGTGATTAGTTGCCATTGTGGTCTATTGACCTTGTCAGTGTCAGATATACAAGAGATAGGAATGTCGTGTTCTTGGAATAATCGTTCTATCGTGTAACCGAGTGGTGCGGTGTCTTTTCCCCATTTCGTTTTTAGGTATTCGTATTCGGTTTTTGGGCCAAAAAATGTGTGGCATGGGTGATTTTCGCCCTTGGCTATTGTTTTCCCTGCATATTTCATTGACAGTTCTTCTCGTCTTTGTAGACTACATAAAGGAGAAATACTGAATGCTGTCTATTCTTTTTAATTCATACACATAATTCCAGAATAGCCAGGCTGTCTATTCTTTTTAATTCATACACATAATTCCAGAATAGCCAGGCTTATAAAGCAATCATTGCTCAAGTGTTTGACATCTAATCAAGCGGTCGCAGCATTGTCTCTGCGGGCTTCTTATCCAGCAGCGAACAGAGGATTAGCGTGGCACAAACGGTCGAACACAGTGCTGACTAGTTTTAGGCCGTTTTCTTCGTTTGGTTTTTCGCCAAAAAGTGGTTTTCCCGTTCTAATTTCTGTCTTGTTATTTGATGTACAAACATGAACTTTGGACACAATATTCCAATCATGTTGATCTTCAAAACGATGCCTTAAATCTTATAAATTCGACCCTGTTCATGAATTATTTGTGATTTAGTGGAGAGGGGTCGAGTTTTTGTAGATTTTTTTAATCTCTTAACTTTACACGACGATAAAAAACCTTCTAGGCCCTAACTAAAAAAACTGAGGCAACCTATATTTATTCAAATGGTAAAGTTCATTATTCCAAAAGAGCAAGTTTGTTTGATGAAAACTGAGAGAGTTATTAGCGTGTGATTTTGAGGACTATTCTTTTCTAAATGACATCATTTATCTTTAAATAAATCGATTCTTGCAATAAATTCAAGAATGTTATTTATTTATCTAAATTCCTTGAATCAAGGGCTTTCCGAAAATGTATAGTTTGTATGGATACAAAAAGCAATGCCCCGTAATTAAGCAAAATTGTGATACGTACACGCAACTGGGACCCAATACAGTAACCTTAAAGCTGACATGACCTTATTTAATAAACGAATGATAGCGAAAATAAATTCCGCAGATATTATAGCCCCCGTTGAATAATGACATATTCGTCATGTAAGGTGCTTCAAAATAGGAGGGGTTGTTGTTGTTTACTTTTAATATTTGCACATGTACTTGTTCAAGAATCTTTGAATGCTTTAGTTTGCGCTGTCCTTTGCGAGGTAATATTTCATCTGTTGGACTGGTTACCCGTCACGCATGCATACCTGGAGGCGCTGGTTGCGTTAGCGTATTGTTCAGATAAAATTTTATGTTGCGGTTTCCACACCGACAACCGACGACCACCACCATGGCGTATTTCATGTAAACGATTCAAGTAATTTTATATGTGGTGGGGACACACCGACAACCGACGACCGTCAGCACACGCATTACATCATTCTTGTAAGTTCGTTTATAAATGATGATGTCCACACCGACAACCGCGATTACCACCATCATAGCGTATTTCCTATACGTTTATAGTAATTTTTATATGCGTTGGGGGCACACCGACAACCGACGACCGTCAGCACAAGCATTACATCATTCTTGTAATTTCGGTTATATATGATGGTGTCCACACCGACAACCGACTACCACCATCATAGCGTATTTTCTATAAACGATTTTAGTAATTTTATATGTGTTGGGGGCACACCGACAACCGACGACCGTCAGCACAAGCATTACATCATTCTTGTAATTTCGGTTATATATGATGGTGTCCACACCGACAACCGACTACCACCATCATAGAGTATTTCATATAAACGATTTTAGTAATTTTATATGTGTTGGGGACACACTGACAACCGACCACCGCCAGCGCAAGAGCATTACATCATTCGTGTGAGTTCGTGCATGTTCGTTTAGGTAATGGTGTCCACAGCGACAACCGACTACCACCAGGAATTACTCACATCGAGGCTGCCTATATCGAAGCTGTCACGTCTTCCGAAACAGGTAGGAAAGTCTTAGTGTTTAGCAGTTTACATATATATTTACAACCCGATTCTCTTGATAACCTGCAGTGCTTTCCATTAACACTTACGGAAAACCAAACTTAGTTTTGCAAAAGCGATTTTGACAACGCTAAATATATCTGTGGAGTAACACGTGGTTAGTACCGTCGGTCGGAAAGCCGCCCACTGTTATGTGCCCTTTGCAGATATATATACATGTATGATGCCCGCAACTATGATTGCTGATATCTGCCATGTCGTATCATCGTACTATCGCCCTATTTTTACTGGAGCGATGGTTCGATGCGATGGTACGATGAAATCACGGTGTGTATTCAAATATAACACGACAGTACGACGAAAACAATTAAAAATCAATTAATATAATTTATTTGCGCATTACTTTCGTTTGATCAAGCGACTTTTGCAACTCTTCCGAAGCACGATGTTACGATGGCAAGATGATACTATGGTACGATGATACGATGGTACGATGCGATGGTACGATGAGGGAATTTTCATCGTACCATCGCATCGTGCCATCGTATCATCGCATCGTGCCATCGTACCTGGGATGTTTGAGGCGTGTCACGAAAAGCGAATCTAACCCTCCCCCCCCCCACACTCGAGAGTTTCGTTAATAATACGGCTAGAGGGCTGAAATTTGACACAGTAAACAAGTGTCTGAATTTCTACCCGAAGGTGTAAATAAATCCAAGATGACCGCCACATTGATGTCATACGACCGCCATCTTAGTTTTCGTCTCATGTCAGAGCTAGTGTTTGCCATATTTTTATTTTCACTCTCAAAGAAATTTTAATAGCAAAAAAATCGTGTGATGCCGATAAAAATGGGGGGCCATACTTTGGTTCAATAAAATGGACACAATTTGAGGCAAAAATTCAATCCAATTTTGAGGACTTCTCATGGCGGCCATCTTGTATTTACCCATGATCATTCAACCCCAGCGTCACAAAATTGGTATCGAATTAACCGTAAGAATTAATGTGAAAATTCAGCTCTGCAAAAGTTGCCTGTTTGAAGCCGGGGTAGCGTTTCCCGTTTTGCGTCATAAAGAACAGAGTAAAATGTACACATTGTCACGGGCGTTTTAAATACATTTTAATTGAATAAAACGTCATGTTTTGGCCTGCGTTATTAATTTCCATTAGATTTGTTACGCCGACTGCTAAGCAATACATGTTATGGGGTCAGTATGCATTTTTGCAAGCTCAAGTCGGTCTCGTTATCTACTCCTTTCCATAGTACTGTTAGACAGAGGTGTGCGCTGCTATTTGTCCTGGACTTTGAAATCTGGTAAAGAGCTTTATTTCTGAAATCTATTAAAGTGTGTTTCATACCTTCTCCTTACTACCATACTATAGGGCAAACAGTATGGGGTCCAGATTTACATCATCCATCCATCAATTTTTTATGTCGATTCCAGCGCCTGTGGCTGGACTTGTCCACAACTTAAAAAAGGAAAAACGAGTTATGAGATGTTACATTTTGAGAAATTATGCACAAACATACCTATCTGCAAGCATGCTCTGAAGTAAGAAAGACTGACAACTTAAATTGTTTCAGACAAAAACTCGACTGGCCCCATATCATTAGGCCATAGTGTGGAGTGATATATACATTTACTTTTATCACTGATTACTTTGATATACTTTTAATTTTATCAGTCAAATGGGAACAATTTTCACCTTCAATTGTAATTTCACTTAGCAGTGCAAATAACTTCGCTTGATTTTCTGTACTACGTGCGTATAGGCGGCGTCTATGTCATAATTCTAGGGTATATAAATAATAATTGTCAGCTTTTATTTGTTGTTACCAAAGCACATGTACTGTATCATCAACTTAAAATAGAAAAAAGATGTGTCCTTTTGGTTGATTGTTACTATTCTATTTTCAGACAAGAATGAAGCCAATATTCGACGTTTTAATATTCATTGCTGTCTTCATCAGTGTCCCACTGTTTGAGATTGAAATGGATGCTGTCACAGAGAAGTGTGTTGAAGATTCATTGAGGAGATATGAATCTTCATGTCCAAGGGCCTGGCGCGTGGATGCGGAAAATGTTAGTTTGGACGGAATTGCAGAAAAATGGAGATTTTTCCTGCCCAGCTTCATCCTATGGTGTCCAATGACAACATATAATATAGATATTACATGCCCAGTCCATGGCACAGAACGTTCGGCCGGTAATTAGCAGTCAACCTCTGTGGCAGGAAATCAGCCAAGGTTATTGTATGGAATAAAAGTCTGTTAGTAGGACGAGTATATCAGTGTCGTTCCGTCTTTGAAAGCCACCGATTCCTGTCTACAGACCCGGATATATTAGGCAGACTGCCATGTTTTGTTAATGTACCTTTCTTATTGACTCATCGAAGCGGATGTACAAGAGAATTTGTCACATTTCTGTTCACCCAGTTATCGCTTGGGAACAACTTCTTGGAAATTGGAAAGAACGTACTTTTAAACATACAATATGATAACTTCATAGATAGATGGGTCTTTTGGCTTGGTCGAATGACGAGCCAAGGCCTGGATCTTTCTCAGACAACAATAGAAGATGTAAACATGGAGTTTATAAGTTCTGTGTTTTTTACCAGTCCTGGAGATGATCTGCTCATCTCAATATTCTTAGACTATTTTGAACGAGAGAAGGAGTACTACGAAAAGGCTATGTCTGGCATTATTGCCTCGTGTATTTCAATGGATCACACTTTCAAAATAAGTAAAAACATCGGATTAGAGAGGCCACTGGACAGTAAATGGGTGCGTCAGTACGAAAGCTTATTCCTTATTATGAACGAACTAGGTCAGGTGGCATCTTGGTGTTTAACTAAGGGTTCAAGTTTCGCTGAAGTGGAATCTTTCCTCATACGATTTCGCGATCGTCTTGCAGATCAAAGTAAAACTCTTGAATTTGCCATTATAGATAACTGCTGCCAATGGCGTGGAATACTTCAATCTGTTTTTGGACCTGGACTGATTGTGAAGCTAGATATATTTCACGCTGTTCAGCGGTTCACGCAGACTCTTCCAAAACGCTTGTCCTCGCACTTTGCTAGAAAGTTGTGTTCGGCCGAGTTCTCCTTGGTGTTTCGAAATACCCCAAGAGACAATAGGATACACCTCCTCCGAATGTTATGATCCAGAATCTCGACAATTTCATATCAAAGTGGAAGGGATGCGCTGAAGATCTGTTGACCAATTCCAGCATACAGGCGATTGAGCATATTCGTGAATATATAACCAAAGGTTGCCTAAGTCGAATACCGCCTGGACAAGGAACCGAAAGAAACGAAGGACTTCATAGTTATTTAAACAAATCGTTACTCTCTGGTGCCACACGTATTGGTTCAGAACTCGCTTTCGCTTTGTTAACAATACTGTTCTACTCTCATAATTGTCGCGCTGGACATAGCAAGAAAAAGTCCAAAGTACATGTTTATCAACCTAGCCGAATTCATTTTCTTGAAAGTCTGCTGGGCAACACGAACAATCCCGATCGTCTACCTGTGAACAGTGAACAGTTTGGCCTTGCCAGAGATTCTGACCGAAAACTCGACGGTCTCCGCGGCTGGGTGAAACAAGGAGAATATGAAAGAAAAGGTGAAAACCAGGCCGCTCCTCTACTCCCATCGAGCATTGAGAGTGTGGATCAATTGATGAAAATTGGTGTTTGTGAATATATTATCCGCTACTTTTATGATGAAATAGAAATTATGAATTCATTTAAGAGGCAATGTTTCGGGAAAGATTCTTTTCAACGTTATTTTCTGACTAGAAATGAGATGGATTTGATGCAACATTTACTCCATGGCAGAGGATCGTCAGATAACGAATCAGTGAATGAGCATGAGTTTAGATTGTCCAGACATTTAGCCTCATTTGCTCTTGAAAAAGAAGAAGTCTTGTCAGACGGCGATTGTTTGTTCCAAAGTGTCTGTGTACAACTTCATAAGGAGGTGTGTGAAAGTGAAAGCCAGCGCCTTATTGAGCACCTGGAGGAATTCAATCCGGACTTCCTCAGTCAGTTACAGAGCGAAACGTTGCCACCAACTGCCAAGTTCCATCTTCGCCAGCTATTCGCCCGTTTCGCTACGGAGAACGTTCATACATATGGACAGTATCTGAACATGAATGAAACGATCCGTTGGTGACATTGTTGTCATGGTCATCGCCGAACTGCTACGTTGTGCAATAATTGTTATTACTTCTATGGAGGCGGTATCCGTGGTTCCTTTAATCCCTGAAAATCCGGTCCTTCACCAACCGATGTATATCGCATTCAACCAGTCAGGCCCGGGTCATTATGACGCAACGCGATCAGCGACAGTAAGGGAGGATCCTCGGAAAAGAAAGCAACAAGAAACAGAAAGACAGATAACGAAATCTGTGAAATGCAAATGTGGCAGGGAAAAAACTAAAACCGACGAAAATTACAAATCGTGCGTAAATACGGAAGATCGAAAATACAAGACCAGATGCCATGTTTCAAAAATGGCCAAATTTGTTCAACTGATGCTTGCAAATGTGTGAACTGTTTTAACGGAATGCCATCCTCGAAGGAAGAACAAAAAGGGATTCCCATGAAGGGAAAACGCAAAAAAATAACGTAACGCAAGATAACAACCAGTATGGAGTTCTTAATAAAAGAAAACGAAGAAATTCGTCAGGGCCGTGGATTGACTATGAAACTTGTTGGAGGTGGAGTAAACCTTGTTTATTAGAGGAGGTTTAGGATTTAATATGGAAGCCAACGACAGAGGGACATTTAAGTTTTTGAGCTCGTTGTCCAGTGTGTGGCGATAGGTGTCATGTTTTGGGTATTCGTTTCTTCTTCGTTGTTGCATGAGCTGCATAGTGGTGATGTGTTTTTTATTGGCGTATTTCCTATACGTTTATAGTAATTTGTATATGAGTTGGGGGCACACCGACAACCGACGACCGTCAGCACAAGCATTACATCATTCTTGTAATTTCGGTTATATATGATGGTGTCCACACCGACAACCGACTACCACCATCATAGCGTCTTTCATATAAACGATTTTAGTAATTTTATATGTGTTGGGGGCACACCGACAACCGACGACCGTCAGCACAAGCATTACATCATTCTTGTAATTTCGGTTATATATGATGGTGTCCACACCGACAACCGACTACCACCATCATATAAACGATTTTAGTAATCTTATATGTGTTGGGGGCACCCCGACAACCGACGACCGTCAGCACAAGCATTACATCATTTGTGTAAGTTCGTTTATATATGATGGTGTCCACACCGACAACCGACTACCACCATCATAGAGTATTTCATATAAACGATTTTAGTAATTTTATATGTGACAACCGACCACCGCCAGCGCAAGAGCATTACATCATTCGTGTGAGTTCGTGCATGTTCGTTTAGGTAGTGGTGTCCACAGCGACAACCGACTACCACCGGGAATTACTCACATCGAGGCTGCCTATATCGAAGCTGTCACATCTTCCGAAACAGGTAGGAAAGTCTTAGTGTTTAGCAGTTTACATATATATTTACAACCCGATTCTCTTGATAACCTGCAGCCCTTTCCATTAACACTTACGGAAAACCAAACTTAGTTTTGCAAAAGCGATTTTGACAACGCTAAATATATCTGTGGAGTACACGTGGTTGGTACCGTCGGTCGGAAAGCCGCCGAATGTTATGTGCCCTTTGCAGATATATATACATGTATGATGTCGTATCATCGTACTATCGCCCAATTTTTACTGGAGCGATGGTTCGATGTGATGGTACGATGAAATCACGGTGTGTATTCAAATATAACACGACAGTACGACGAAAACAATTAAAAATCAATTAATATAATTTATTTGCGCATTACTTTCGTTTGATCAAGCGACTTTTGCAACTCTTCCGAAGCACGATGTCACGATGGCAAGATGATACTATGGTACGATGATACGATGGTACGATGCGATGGTACGATGGGGGAATTTTCATCGTATCATCGCATCGTGCCATCGTACCTGGGATGTTTGAGGCGTGTCACGAAAAGCGAATCTAACCCCCCCCCCCACACTCGAGATTTTCGTTAATAATTCGGTTAGAGGGCTGAAATTTGGCACAGTAAACAAGTGTCTGAAGTTCTACCCGAAAGTGTAAATAAATCCAAGATGACCGCCACATTGATGTCATACGACCGCCATCTTAGTTTTCGTCTAATGTCAGAGCTAGTGTTTGCCATATTTTTATTTTCACTCTCAAAGAAATTTTAATAGCAAAAAAATCGTGTGATGCCGATAAAAATGGGGGGCCATACTTTGGTTCAATAAAATGGACACAATTTGAGGCAAAAATTCAATCCAATTTTGAGGACATCTCATGGCGGCCATCTTGTATTTACCCATGATCATTCAACCCCAGCGTCACAAAATTGGTATCGAATTAACCGTAAGAATTAATGTGAAAATTCAGCTCCGCAAAAGTTGCCTGTTTGAAGCCGGGGAAGCGTTTCCCGTTTTGCGTCATAAAGAACAGAGTAAAATTTACACATTGTCACGGGCGTTTTAAATACATTTTAATTGAACAAAATGTCATGTTTTTGGCCTGCGTTATGAATTTCCATTAGATTTGTTACGCCGACTGCTAAGCAATACATTTTATGTGGTCAGTATGCATTTTTGCAAGCTCAAGTCGGTCTCGTTATCTACTCCTTTCCATAGTACTGTTAGACAGAGGTGTGCGCTGTTATTTGTCCTGGACTTTGAAATCTGGTAAAGAGCTTTATTTCTGAAGTCTATTAAAGTGTGTTTCATACCTTCTCCCTACTACCATACTATATGGCAAACAGTATGGGGTCCAGATTTACATCATCCATCCATCATTTTTTTTATGTCGATTCCAGCGCCTGTGGCTGGACTTGTCCACAACTTTAAAAAGAAAAAACGAGTTATGAGTTGTTAAATTTTGAGAAATTATGCACAAACATGCCTATCTGCAAGCATGCTCTGAAGTAGCTCTGAAGTAAGAAAGACTGACAACTTAAATTGTTTCAGACAAAAACTCGACTGGCCCCATATCATTAGGCCATAGTGTGGAGTGATATATACATTTACTTTTATCACTGATTACTTTGATATACATTTAATTTTATCAGTCAAATGGGAATAATTTTCACCTTCAATTGTAATTTCACTTAGCAGTGCAAATAACTTCGCTTGATTTTCTGTACTACATGCGTATAGGCGGCGTCTATGTCATAATTCTAGGGTCTATAAATAATAATTGTCAGCTTTTATTTGTTGCTACCAAACCAAAGTATCATCAACTTAAAATAGAAAAAAAGATGTGTCCTTGTGGTTGATTGTCCCCTATTCTATTTTCAGACAAGAATGATATTTCGACGTTTTAATATTCATTACTGTCTTCATCAGTGTCCCACTGTTTGGGATTGAAATGGATGCTGTCACAGAGAAGTGTGTTGAAGATTCATTGAGGAGATATGAATCTTCTTGTCCAAGGGCCTGGCGCGTGAATGCGGAAAATGTTAGTTTGGACGGAATTGCAGAAAAATGGAGATTTTTCCTGCCCAGCTTCATCCTATGGTGTCCAATGACAACATATAATATAGATATTACATGCCCAGTCCATGGCACAGAACTTTCGGCCGGTAATTAGCAGTCTACCTCTGTGGCAGGAAATCAGCCAAGGTTATTGTATGGAATAAAAGTCTGTTAGTAGGACGAGTATATCAGTGTCGTTCCGTCTTTGAAAGCCACCGATTCCTGTCTACAGACCCGGATATATTAGGCAGACTGCCATGTTTTGTTAATGTACCTTTCTTATTGACTCATCGAAGCGGATGTACAAGAGAATTTGTCACATTTCTGTTCACCCAGTTATCGCTTGGGAACAACTTCTTGGAAATTGAGAACGTACTTTTAAACATACAATATGATAACTTCATAGATAGATGGGTCTTTTGGCTTGGTCTGTGTTTTTTACCAGTCCTGGAGATGATCTGCTCATATCAATATTCTTAGACTATTTTGAACGAGAGAAGGAGTACTACGAACAGGCTATGTCTGGCATTATTGCCTCGTGTTTCAAAATAAGTAAAAACATCGGATTGGAGAGGCCACTGGACAGTAAATGGGTGCGTCAGTACGAACGCTTATTCCTTATTATGAACGAACTAGGTCAGGTGGCATCTTGATGTTTAACTAAGGGTTCAAGTTTCGCTGAAGTGGAATCTTTCCTCATACGATTTCGCGATCGTCTTGCAGATCAAAGTAAAACTCTTGAATTTGCCATTATAGATAACTGCTGCCAATGGCGTGGAAAACTTCAATCTGTTTTTGGACCTGGACTGATTGTGAAGCTAGATATATTTCACGCTGTTCAGCGGTTCACGCAGACTCTTCCAAAACGCTTGTCCTCACACTTTGCTAGAAAGTTGTGTTCGGCCGAGTTCTCCTTGGTATTTCGAAATACCACGGATTTGGGCCCCAAGAGACAACAGGATACACCTCCTCCGAATGTTATGATCCAGAATCTCGACAATTTCATATCAAAGTGGAAGGGATGCGCTGAAGATCTGTTGACCAATTCCAGCATACAGGCGATTGAGCATATTCGTGAACATATAACCAAAGGCTGCCTAAGTCGAATACCGCCTGGACAAGGAACCGAAAGAAACGAATGACTTCATAGTTATTTAAACAAATCGTTACTCTCTGGTGCCACACGTATTGGTCCAGAACTCGCTTTCGCTTTGTTAACAGTACTGTTCTACTCTCATAATTGTCGCGCTGGACATAGCAAGAAAAAGTCCAAAGTACATGTTTATCAACCTAGCCGAATTCATTTTCTTGAAAGTCTACTGGGCAACACGAACAATCCCGATCGTCTACCTGTGAACAGTGAACAGTTTGGCCTTGCCAGAGATTCTGACCGAAAACTCGACGGTCTTCGCGGCTGGGTGAAACAAGGAGAATATGAAAGAAAAGATGAAAACCAGGCCGCTGCTCTACTCCCATCGAGCATTGAGAGTGTGGATCAATTGATGAAAATTGGTGTTTGTGAATATATTATCCGCTACTTTTATGATGAAATAGAAATTATGAATTCATTTAAGAGGCAATGTTTCGGGAAAGATTCTTTTCAACGTTATTTTCTGAATAGAAATGAGATGGATTTGATGCAACATTTACTCCATGGCAGAGGATCGTCAGATAACGAATCAGTGATTGAGCATGAGATTAGATTGTCCAGACATTTAGCCTCATTGGCTCTTGAAAAAGAAGAAGTCTTGCCAGACGGCGATTGTTTGTTCCAAAGTGTCTGTGTACAACTTCATAAGGAGGTGTGTGAAAGTGAAAGCCAGCGCCTTATTGAACACCTGGAGGAAATCAATCCGGACTTCCTCAGTCAGTTACAGAGCGAAACGTTGCCACCAACTGCCAAGTTCCATCTTCGCCAGCTATTTGTCCGTTTCGCTACGGAGAACGTTATAAATATGGACAGTATCTGAACATGAATGAAACGATCCGTTGGTGACATTGTTGTCATGGTCATCGCCGAACTGCTAAGTTGTCCAATAATTGTTATTACTTCTATGGAGGCGGTATCCGTGGTTCCTTTAATCCCTGAAAATCCCATCATTCACCAACCGATGTATATCGCATTCAACCAGTCAGGCCCGGGTCATTATGACGCAACGCGATCAGCGACAGTAAGGGAGGATCCTCGGAAAAGAAAGCAACAAGAAACAGAAAGACAGATAACGAAATCTGTGAAATGCAAATGTGGCAGGGAAAAAACTAAAACCGACGAAAATTACAAATCGTGCGTAAATACGGAAGATCGAAAATACAAGACCAGATGCCCATGTTTCAAAAATGGCCAAATTTGTTCAACTGATGCTTGCAAATGTGTGAACTGTTTTAACGGAAAGCCATCCTCGAAGGAAGAACAAAAAGGGGTTCCCATGAAGGGAAAACGCAAACAAATAACGCAACGCAAGAAAACAACCAGTATGGAGTTCTTAATAAAAGAAAACGAAGAAATTCGTCAAGGGCCGTGGATTGACTATGAAACTTGTTTCTTGGAAGTTATTTTGAATACCTTGTCGAAAACAAGCTTGAGGGAAAATGGAAATAATGCTCATACGCTCTACATGCATGTAGCATCCAGTGAAATAGCCAGAGAAACGGGTCTTCCGATTCGGTCTAAAAGTTTAACTGAGGTACAAGGAAAATTAACAGAAAGGAAGGAGACATTAGTTACGCGTACCAAGTTTATTGAACAACAACTGAAGAAAGAGATTTCTGTCCTGCAAGTATAGATACACAGATGGTAATATTTTTGTGGACATCGTGTAGATAAATTAGCAAGCAGCAAATGACTCCGGGAAAATCCCCTTTTGTACCAGAAAATTGTTAACATGTTTACTAGTTTTACGCTGTGCCGTTTTATAATACATACACAAATGCTTGTATGATTAAAAAGCTGTTGTTGTTTTTTTCCCAAGCGCAGAGTACTTACATTTATCAGCAGGCGCCTCACCCCGACAAGAGTATAAATTTAGCATACAATACATGGAGTCCGCACGCTTGTACTATTCTTGGGCATCATGACAAGGATTTTAGATATTCGTGTGCTGCTTTC
Source organism: Hanleya hanleyi (assembly GCA_036873755.1). Lineage (NCBI taxonomy): Eukaryota > Metazoa > Mollusca > Polyplacophora > Lepidopleurida > Hanleyidae > Hanleya > Hanleya hanleyi. The sequence goes on from JAVTVY010018203.1 coordinate 75,917, forward strand.
TAACACAAAGTAGTAAAGTGGTGATAGACCAGGTACACAGTAAAACCCGTTGCTCTGATTGTAAGCAAAATTCCCAATCAGTATTTTTCCCCTGAAAAGTGACATTCAGTGGAAAATGAAAAGCTCGGTGGTGAAGAGGGCGAATTTTGAGTCGTTAACATTTGACTCTCCAAATTTTATATCTCAATAACGTTCGGATGTATCCGTGATTTTTGGCCGACCCCTGCTGACGTCATCATGGGTGGCAGTCCACAGTTTCGTAAATATAATAATGGAGCAAAGTAAATCTTCCTTCCTTTATATCGACTGTATTGTTCCTTTGGGAAGTCCCGTTCCATCAACTCGATATATATGTAACGGTGGCTCGATAAACCAAAATGGCGATATGAGCTGGGAATTCACAAATAGCAGTCTTAGTAGTATAAGAAGCGTAAATCTCACAGAATTTCTCCGATGGGGGAAATCCGGAGGAAAATGAAGTCACATCCGGGGCAAAGGTCATGTGGAGGTCAAAGGTCTCTTCTGGGTCAAAGTTTACAACCATAGTTCTAGCGAGAGATATGCAAAGCAATACATCCATATTTGGAGGAAGATGACTTGGGAGTCTAAGCGCAATGTCATAGGTATAGACATGTTTCAGGTATAGGGAAACTGCGGGGTCAAAGTGGGAGTGTCTATGAATTACCTGACGTCACATTCATTAGACATTGAGAATGTCATGTTTATTGCGAGGTGCATCCTCGACTATGCATTGGAGGGAAAGCAGCGTGCCAATCGCCAGTCAGCACTTGAAGAGACGTTTTTCTAGAACATTCCGCGATAGCTTATAGGTTATAATCCCCATAGTCGTACATGTAGCGAGAGATAGCCTTTGGATATATGCAGCGAGGGCAGATATATATACTTCAATGGATTTATATTATATTGTTATTGTTCTTCACGGTATGGAGTTCGGCATCTTATTTTTCCTGTCCCGGGTTGTAGAAGACGATGGAATTATGCTGAAGTTCTCATGACGCATGCGCAGTACGCAAGCAGATTGGGATGAACCTTTGGGATCTAGTTGGACCGATATTGGTCCAATTGGGTGATGGGAGGTGTCGAAGTGAAGCACTCTTGGGGAAGCGTCCAACTGGATTGGTATGAGGTGGAGTACCATCTATCTGCGCATGCGCAACAGAAACAGGTATTTGAATGGCCGTTTTGGGGTAGAGATGGACCAATATGGGTCCGATTGGGCCGTGTGAGTTGTCAGTTTGCAGCTCTCTTGGGGTAGCGTCGGATTGGATGGCTGTATGGTCCGGTGTCATCATTCTGCGCATGCGCTGTCGAAGTAGCATAGAAAGCGGGCATTTGGGAGGTGCGCAGGGCTCTGTTTGGGCGATGGAGGGGTTTCCATGGTCCAAATAAGGCGTGTAGGGTCTCATATTGAAGCTCCCGTGGTGTAGACCACAACTTAAGGAATGTCCATGTCATCTGTAATGTCATTGGTGACTTCATCCGTGGGAGAAGTAGCAAAACTGGGGGGTTTTGTGGTGGGTGGATGGTGTTTGAGCGATGAAGGGACTATTCTTGGTTCAAATAAGCCGTGCATGGTGTTAAATTGAAGCCATCGGTGTGGTAACCACGACGTGCGGTGATTTGGGGTGTGAAGGGACGTGTACGGGCGATCGTGGGGCCATCCGTGACCAAAATAGACTGCGTGGGGTGTCACTGTGTAGCTCCGAGTCTTGGCATGTAGACTACGACTGGTATGGATTTCATTAGTAGTCGCATCATGCTACGCATGCGCAGTAGTAACGAAAGAGGGCATTTTAGGGGTGGACAGGGACGTGTTTGAGCACTATAGGGACCATCCGTGGTCCAAATGAACCGGTCGGGGTATCCTAGTAAAACTTTCGTGGAGTAGAGTGACACTGGGGTATTATTGCGCTTGCAAGGAATTGTGGGAAAAGAGCACTTGAATGGGCGTTTTAGGGTAGAGATGGACCATCACTGATCCGAATGGGTCGTGTGTGGTCTCATTGTGAATCTCCCTTGAGGTAGCGTCGGATTGGACTGGTGTGTAGTCCGTTTTCGTCATTCTGCACATGCGCAGTCTGGCAGTAATATAGAAAGCAGCATTTGGGAAGTACGCCGAGGTCTCTTTGAGCGATGGAGGGGGTATTCTTGGTCCAAATATAGTGCGCAGGGTCTCATATTGAAGTTGTCGTAAATGACTGTGACGTTATTGGTGACGTAGAGAAAGTATAGCTCGGGTGTGCCCTTGAAATATACCTACACCTCTATACACTAACCCATAGGGGTGACTGAGCTCAGAAACTGAGCTTGGGCACGCCTCACTCTCGAAGCTCCGAGCTCTTAACTGGACATGGGTGCGGGTGTGTGTGTGTCTTACACGCGCCTGGTGGTGTACCCTATAGCCCGTAGCCCATAGGGTAAGCCAGTGTGTGGGTGTTCCACCTGTCGCGTGCGCGGACGTGCGATGACGTCATTTCCGGCTATGCCCGGTGAAGAAGTCACTTCCGTCAAGTGTCAGAGGCCAACGGTCAAAACGTGTGCGACCGATTATACGGTTGACAATGCGTTACAGGCGTTAAGCTAGGGCGTTAAGGCGTTATATAAGGCGTTATACCAGCTGATTCTGAGAGTCCACTTACTGATACCGAAACAGAGACTGCTGTCTATCTACTGAGCCTATCTAATGATACGGAGAGCTTGACCTCAGATAGTCATCCTACGTCCCACGGAAGCCAAGGTTCGTATTTTGACATCAGTTATTTATGCTCACGCTGCAGTGATCGAAGATTCCGCACAGGATAGCTTACAACAGGCGATATAACCAGGGGGTGTAGACAAGGAGACCCGATATTACCGTACTTGTTTTATTGTGTGCAGAGGTCCTGGGGAAGAAAATTAGGGATAATCAAGACATTAAGGGAATATGGGTAAACAAAACTGAATACGAAATCTGTCAATACGCAGATGACACTCAGCTAATCCTTGACGATTCGGAATTGTTTTTTGAATGTTTGAACGAATTTTACGAATACTCTGGCTTTAAAACTTATATTGACTTATATCGGTTCCCTGAGTGGTACAGAGACCAAAATCTGTCAAGAAACCAAACTGTACTGGGTACATGAAATGACGGTATTGGGTATCAAATTAGTTCTATCGATTTTCATGATATGTAGAAAATTAATCACCTTTCGAAACTGAACGACCTTAACAGAGAATTTGCAAATGGAAACTGAGAAATCTAACCCTGCTGGGTAAAATAACTATTGTTAAATCTCTAGACCTGTGTAGATCCTTCAATATCACAGTATATGGAACTACTGGTACGGCAAGTGAAGGGATGTAGAGGTTACTATGATATACCTAATAATGATCAATGCGTCTATGCCACGGCCTGTAACAAATCGTAGGACAACGTGTTTAGTAGCATTGCTACTAGTATCGCTTCTACTAAGCTCAGAGATTTTCAGTATAGATATTTATACAGATTATTAAGTACACAAGTAGTAGTATAAGAGGATTACGAGTCAACTTGACCTACTTTTTTGTTCCCCCCGGTGGAGGATTGAGGAGGAACTTGATCACGTGATCAAGGCATGTCTAGATGGTGGTGGGGCACAAGATGGCGGCGTGTGGGTGGTGGGGTACAAGATGGCGGCGTGTGGGTGGTGGGGTACAAGATGGCGGTGTGTGGGTGGTGGGGTACAAGATGGCGGCGTGTGGGTGGTGGGGTACAAGATGGCGGACAAGATGGCGGCGTGTGGGTGGTGGGGTACAAGATGGCGGATTGTAGAAAAACGTATAAAAGGAGGTGATTTTTAGGGGTGGGGTGTATTCATTGCACTACCTGCCTGACTGACCTCACCAGCCTGCCTACCTGCCTGACTTACCTGACCAGCCTGCCTGCCTGCCTGCCTGCCTGCCTGCTTGCCTACCCGCTTGTATGAGCTGTGGAGAACCTTTTACTTTTTTTCATTTTACCAGTGCAAATTCACCAGCCTATTACACCGTAGCAGTTACTCACCAGCCTGAGCCCACAGTCATCCCAGGAAGTGAAGCTTCAAAAGTACCGTGTTCGCCTCATTGATGAGATGCAGCTGACCAGTATCACTCAGTAACACCAATCAACACCTTACACGTATGTAATATAACTTATTTTTTAATAATATCTATGCTAGTATCCACCCCCCCCTTCTTCGTTTTGCTATGTCACAAAAAGTGCTCGAATTACTTATTTCTAAATTATTTCATGACGAATCCAACTAAGGTTAGCAAGTATACATATTTTACGATATAGTCAATAACTGTGAGCACATAAGACGTTCTGGTTGATGAGATCTGAATTTTTGAAGTTTGGCAATTTTCTGACTTCGAGCTTCGAATACCCGCCGCCATATTTGTTGGAAGCCGGTGTTCGTTTGTCATGATGGAAAATCATTAATTAATCATATTTTGAGATATATTTCTCAAGACAACCTTGTATTCATTGAAAATATAATTGTTCAGGCTTACATTGCTAACTCGTTTGCTGCCTTTGAGGTAATATTTTTCCTTAGATCGGCAGTTGTTTCCGCCCATGCGATGAGAAAATATGCCTGAAAAAAATGTCTAGTTTTGTGTCCGCTCCACAGACATTTTACACCAAATAGCTGAACCCAATGAGACCAATATACATATATTGCGGCCAGTCTATGATAGAGTGCCACCCCAGTGTCGAGCATTTATTGTCCAGTTTGCACCAGCAAAGAAAAATTACGAACGTTCATCGAACGTCATCGGTGGGACCTTCATGCGGTCTTCCGCGGTATATGAATCACTTACATATGAATGAATGAATTAGTTTGATATAATTTTGTTGTGTATGAATGATTTAAAAGGATGGAAATATTCCGTACAGGTCTGTTTTGCGTAACAAACGCTAAGAAAAATGGCTGACCAACAATGCCAATTTCCCCGGTTTCCCGGATAATAGTGCCAACCAAACCACAGCCCCATCTATACGCTTTGATGCAAGGGAGACAACTCAGACTAGGCCAATTTCTCTTGTAGGATAAGGTATTCGCACATTTCTATCTTCTTTTTTTTGCGTGTATAGGGTGGTGGTCATTTGTTTATGGATTTTACTCTGGGCTGTGAGATTGTAGAATACGATGGGAAAAGCTATGAAATGTTTTTTTAAGTACCGGGTAGGCTTGTATATAGATGCATATAGACCCATATACACTCATATACTGGGATATTAGCCCAATGTATGTATAAATCCATACGGGGTGGACATGTTGGAGTCTAGGTGGAGCACTAGTGGCCCGAATAGGGCGTGGAAGGTGTCATGTTGTAGCTCTCGGGGGAAAAAAATCAAAAATCGGCGAGTAGTAGACAAAGGGAAAATTGGGAAGTACTGACCATGCCCCAGAATACTTCATATGCATATCACGGCCTTAAGGCCTATGTAAGATGTAATCTACTTCACATTTTAGTAGTATAAAAAGCGCAAGTCCTATTGACCTTGCCCCTCCAAAGAAATAAGAAGTCGTGGCCGATTCATTGTCAAAATCGGCTCTATTTTACAGGAGTATATACGATCAGGATGAGGCGACGTGACCGATCGAGATCTCCCTTGGCACGTGAGAATGTGAGAGGCGAACACGACTTTCCTGAGGATCCAGCTGTGCCTCCCGCTGACGCCTTGCCCGAAGACCACCCTGTGAGTGACATCTATCGGTGCCATTGGAGCACCATCCGACGATGTTTCCACCGTCATCGCCCTATTCAAGACTTGTATAATTTCCGGCTACAGGACCTCGCGTATCTTCCTAACTATGCCGAGAACATTTTCAGAGACCAAGTGACAGCGTTCAAAGTGAATATGACATTCGGCCATATTCTACGGCACAAAGAGACGGACCAGTTACGGTATTTTTATCCGAGCAATAATACCTATGTGTTTGACAAGCCATTCACCATCATCAATCGTGCGTCACTGGAGCCCCTCATCGACCAACTGACTACGTTGGACCCATTGGAATGGGCCCGGTTGCAACGCCCCAATACCAAGTGGACTGTGGAAATGGTCACCAACGTGACATTTTTCGTCACGAAAATGAGAGATCATCCTATCGGTGCTCCTGTACTACTACCCCCTTGGCTGCTCAATCGAAAAGGACTGTATGCATTAACGGGAGGGGCAAAGGGGCCCTACAAAGACCAGAAATGTCTGTTCCGGTGTTTGGCCATTCATTTGAACGAGTGTAACCCCAAGTCTTGTGATAGAGTGGCCAATGTCTATTGTTGACAATATCTAGAGGAACAAGGCCTAGATCCGCGGCACTTCCGGGGAGTCCCTTTTAAAAATTTGGATGTCGTGGAGTCCTTGCTCAACGTCAATATCTTTGTGTACCGTTTACTACGGGAAGAGAAGGAG